>VMDR010032631.1:0-11639 GCA_007922815.1 Macrotus californicus
CTTCACAAGTTTGTCCACACTTGCCCTGTAGCTTGGAATAAATGAATTAGTGTATAAATACACCTGTATAAACATCATATATGAATATGCAGATACTGGCGTGGCACTGAGATTGAAAAGCCACATGGTGAGATTTAGGATTTTCTTTTTAATTTTTCAATTCTTATCCTTGTTTGTACAATAAATAACCTATTTTTGAATGATGAACAATGTCACGTGTCCCCCAGTTTGTTAGGGATTTGAAAGACTTGAATGATTATCCTTGAACAGTCATCATGGCAGTACCGACACTGGCAGAAAATAAATTGGGACTTGAGGTGCTTATCCAGATAATTTAGCATCCTGCTGATCCTCCCAAATAATCACTTCTTAAAAATTATATAGATAATTGAAACAGATTTGTTTTCCCTCAGATAAAACTCTCAACTCACTTTGCTGGTTGAAATCTGTTATAGCAATGCTTCTCAAAGTTTAACTGCATAGAATCACCTGGGGATCTTGTGACAATGCAGGCTTTGATTTGGCAGTTTTAGGGTGGGGCCTGAGACTATTTCTAACAAGCTCTGAGGTAATGCTTGTGCTGCTGGTCCAAGGACCATGCTTGAGGAGCAAATCATACAGCATTTGGGTAATTTACATATTCAGTTGAATCCAGATAATTTATGTACTTATATATGTTTGTATACATATGCATAAAATATACATATATTTTAAATGTTCTGTCAATTGGGTTAATATTCCTAAATTTTGTAGGGAAAAAAAGTAGTATTGAGTTAAATCATTCTTGGCAGAGGTTTGACTTGTTCAATAGTAAAAGCAAAATCTGATTGTAAATGTTCAAAGAGCATCAATAGACTCCCGTACCTTGCTGATGGAATTGACATCTAGCACTCCTCTTTCTCACAGACAGCATTCAATAAATACTTGTTCAGTAAACGCCACATGAACAAATGCATGAACACCTACAGCTGTATGTCTTAGTAATGCATCCATGCAGCAATTTTTAGCTACTGGCTGAAAATATTATCTTTTTTCATGGTGTTCTCAAATGATAACTTTATTAACTTCCAATATCTTGAAAGTATTCATTTTGTAGAAAATCTTAAATCAGTGAGATACTGTTTTCTATCACACAGTGCTTGAATTGATAATATCTTCCAGAGTCAGTGAATAACTCTCAACAAATTTTATTTTCCAAATACTGTCCTCAGCAAAATAATGCTGGGAGGTCAGGGCACATCTGCAGAGTGTAAAAAGGCAGCATCTGAAATAGTCTTTTCACTTTTGTCTTTGCATAGATAATGCATTCCTTTCCCCCACTGAATAGGGATTGTTGCCATAGCAATGTTTTAAAAACACTCCTAGATCAATATCGGAAATGCAGAAAGTATCTCAGATGTGCTATGCAGTTTGTGAGTCTAAAGCTACACTCTTACTGTTGTTTATTTGCTCAACTGTGGAATAAAGAGTAAGCAACTCCTTATGACCGCCCAGTTCTATAATGCGAAAAATTAGTCAATCAGCCAACAAGTGTCCTGTGACTGCTTCACAAGCAAAGGACTGATGATGCCAGGTGCTAAAAAACAACAATGTCAAATGCAGAGGCTGTGAATCTGCTAATCTGGGGGAAAAAAGTGCATGCCAAATGTACCAGGGGACCAGGGATCCCAGCTGTGTCTTAAAATGCACACACTGATTTTTGCAATATTATATTTCAGAGTTCACCTAAGAAAATTAAATTCATTGTCCTATTCACCTCTAGCTTCCCATCACAATTCACAACCTGTCCATATAAGTATCCCACATACCCTGCACAAAATATGAGAAATGAGTGGTAATTCCTTATCTTATAGAATGTTTAGAAACATTCAGATGGTTTAGAATCAAGAGCTTGAAGAAAAAAAATACACCAATTATGTGCTTCCTTCTGTAATAAAGCTACACATGCACAGACAGTGCTTATTATGCCAAGAGGTAGACATTTATTCCAAAAGAGCCCATTATCTTCAACTACTGTTACACAAAGTTCCTCAAATTATCCCCAAAATGAATGTGCTTCTGAGGAGCTGGGTAAGGAGAAGCCTGGGTTTCAGCTGCAGACTTGCTTCCAGCCATGTGACCCTGAACAAGTCACTTCATCTTTCCTGAGTCACATACTTTCCTGAGTGTGAAAATGAGGAAGCTGTACTTCACAGTCTCTGAGTCCCCGTCTAACTCTAAAATCCCTGCGGCTCCATGAAGCAGAGTAAAATATGAGATTTCTTCACCATTGTTTGTTTTGTTCTACTTTTATATTCCTTGCTGATATAGTATAGGACTAAGTATCTGTTCTCTTGGAGATTTGGCAGTAAACACAAACTGCCGGTCAAAAAGATTTAATTCAGAGTTTTCTCAGTCATGTATATTATAGGAATAAATTCAAGGATTTATTTTGGGAGCTATAACTTCAGAGAAGATACTTGTTATTTCAAGTTTTAATAAGCATACATATGTAATATATATAAGATAATGAAAAGTGAGCATTATGAAGTAATTGATCAAATTGCCTTAATTTTCCATAAATCCAACTTTAGAAATGTAATAATATCCTGCTACATATGACTTCTAACCATTAGTCCTGTTGTTCCCCCTCTGCAGACTTGATTGAAATTTCATGAAGTTAGTTTGTTGACCTGTAAAATAAGATTTGGCCTTTTAAATGCAAGCTATTTTCAATATAAGTCATCCTTTGACTTATAACAGTCACTTTAGATATATGGAAAGTGCTCAAAGTGTGGGTTCAGAATACTAAATTATTCCTGGTTATCTGCATTGTGGCAAAGTGCCATCTGCCTAGGTAATTGAAAATTAACTGCATTTAACTGAAATTTCCTTTGACTTGCCTCTTTTCTCCCAATTATCTCTGGCCACTTAACCTTTCCTAACCAGGATCTACTTCTTTAGATGGAAAAATTCAGGAACCATATTGTGTTGGGACCTCTATATATCTAGATGTTAGGGAAGTAATGACATTATATAAGATGCATATTCAGGATCTTTCTGTTCACTCAAATTAGATGGAATGATTAATTGTGACAACTTCCATAACTAAACAGAACTTTATACTGTTCTATGACCATCAGGCAACATAGCAGAATAAGCTGATGTGAGCAGGCTCCCTCCCTGCATCCCCACTCTTACACACAGCTTCCAAACCATAGAAATGATGAAAAAAACAGAACACCACCACAATACAACCCCAGCACAAAAGAAAGGTAAAATGCAGGAAGTAAAACCAAGCCTGAGCCAGAGCAGTGTGCAATTGCAGTGCAATGTAGCATTAGCCTAATGGGATTGGATGGCATGAGGCCCTAGGGACTACAACTCAAGGACAGGAAGTTCAGCCTGGACTCAGTGAGGCTCGTCTGGCCTGGGCATGAAGGTCTGAGCTGTGCAGCACTGCCTGCTGTAGGGGGAATGAGTTAGGAAATCTCCCCTCTAGTCTGAACAAGACTTGAGGAAGTTTGTAGGCCTTCTGGGGCCTTGGGTTGGAAAACAGTCATCAGAAATCAAAACCCAAGTTCTGTGATACATTTGGGTGTGCAACTTGAATGTATACTATTTGCGTGGTGGCAAGCCCCAGGCCAAGAAAAAAGCCTAAAAATTTACCCAAGCCTAGGACTCAGAGGAAGGAATTCCAACTGGAGATCTGGGTAGGCTTCTTTTTTAATCCTTCCCTGAGGACATTTTTTAAAAAAGATATTTGTTGCTTTTAGAGAGAAAGGAAGGGGAAGGGAGGAAGAGAGAGATTGAGAGAGAGAGAGAGAAACATCGATTGATTGACTTCTTGTACACTCCCCGTGGATCCAACCTGCAACCTGGGTGTGTATCCTGGCCAAGAATCAAACCCGTGACCTTTCAGTCTATGGGACAATGCTCCAACCAAGCCGCACTGACCAGGGCTTGGGAAGGTTTCCTAGTGAAGGTGATATCTGAGTTGCAGCTTGAAAGATAAACAGAACTGCAATAGACAGAATTAGGGGAAGGGTATTTCATATGGAGACTTACCCAGACAATGGCACAGCAGTATGTGGCAAAAAGTAAGGAATTTGTGAAGTGAGTAAAGTGAGAAAATAGGCTGAATTGAGGGTAGATTAGAGAAACAATATGGTCAAAATTTTTTCATTGTAAAAATAACTAGTATTCTGTTCAAGTTGATTGAGAATGCCATAATGCAGTAACCAAAGCTTATTTCTTTCTGCTATGTGAATAATGAATTTTATGAATGAATTAAAGGGTTATTTAACACTGGCTAAACTCCCCCTGATATTTCTTGGACGAATTATTGCTCATCATCAGGTAAATAAATCCTTGGTGCTGCTACTCACCATTCAGTTTGCTACAGAGAAGGCTAAATGAGAAGTAGCTTTGTCTTCATTTAATTTGGAGCATTGGTTCTTGTTATTTTTAGTTTGGGACTTATACATTTGCAACTATTGTTTGGTATGTCTTAATCATAAGCATCTCTCACTGAATCTCAGTTTCAGCTGCCTCGAGAGATCACTACCTATCTCCTGATATCTCCCTGGGATCTCCACAAAGCATTATTTAATAGTTTACATAGATTATACTTAAACCATATCAAAAAGAGTGTTGAAAAGATATATGGCTTGCTGTTTTGCATGATGGGGTGGGTGTCACATAAAAACTTAATTTTATTAATACAGGTCAGACACAGGCAAACTTTTTCAATAGAGAGCCAAATAGTAAATATTTTAGGCCGTGTGGGCTACATGTAATCCCTAGTGCATATTCTTTATTTTTTGTTTGCTTTTACAATAGTTAAGAAATGTAAAAACTTGTCTTAGCTCATAGGCCATACAAAAACAAGCTAAGACCAGATTTGGCCCACCAGCTGTTGTTTGCTAAGTGCTGATATAGATTAATTCAAGGAATACAACAGTTTTGGCATTTAATTACAAAGGAGTCCAGAGCTAGCACGAGACCCTGGGGGACGATGGTTGGAATGCTGAGACCAACTAACAGAGAATGTTAAGAACACAAGACTATGCTTGCCTAAACAACCAGAGCATCCATCAAAATGAAATCATTTTCAAAGCGAAATCATGCTTGTATGACGAGCAGCAGAGTATCAATCCAAACAGATGTACAGGAGGCAATGGAAAGTCAGAACCATGGGACAGTAGATTATTGAAAGCAAATGAAGTTAAGTGCCAGAGAAGAAGTATAAAAGCTTAGAATGGAAGTTTAAGGAAGAACCTACATCAAAACAAAACTACCTGCTGCATCCCCCATCACCCACTTAAGAGCAGCTGATTGACCACCTCTAATCTAACTACCTACTGTAATTACAAACTTATACATAATGTAGAAAACTCTGAACTGTGAGAAAGAGGGAAGAGATATGAGAAAGTTGGAAGGAAGAAAGGGGAAAGGAAAGGTACGAAGGGAAAGAAAAAGAGCGGAAAGACAGGGGAAGGGAGAACAATTACATTACATCTAATAAATCTTTAAATAAGAATAAAATGGCCATTGGCATTTGTCTTAAGCCTAAAGACACTGACTACAAAAAAACTTATGTTTTTCTTTTTTTTCATTTATTTCCCACAGTAAGGTGACAACTTACTCTCCAGGATTAGTCACATGGCCATATCCAGCTTCAAGGAGGCTGGGAAATGTATTTTAACCAAGTGTATTCCCTCCTCTGATAAAATCAGGAAGAAAGGGACAATGATATTGGGTAGGCTATGACAATCGTTGCCATACTCAGCTAACATGACTTTCACCTCATCATGGTGACTGTAATATTTCTCACCCAAGCCAGGGGTCTGAAACTTCTGGAAATGTAGGAACCATTCAGAGACACGGGTATGTAATAGGCCAAAGTATTGTAATGGATGGACATTAGTAAACACTAATTCATTTAATAGAAATGAATGTACATTAAATGCACCGCTTTTTTATGCTATTCAAAAGAATGTGACAATAGCCTTGAAAGAACAGCAATAGTCTTGAACTAAATGAAACAGTTTATTAGAGATGAGTTCTTTTGAAATGAGAGCAATTTAAAAAGTACTGTTGGAATGAGAGAAAATATTCGCAGAACACACACCTGACAAAGAACTTCTATCCAGATTATCTAAATAACTGTTAGAACTCAGTAATCAAAAGGCAAACAACCCAATTTAAAAATGGGCAAAAAATTTGAACAGGTACTATAAAGGAGATGTATGGATAACCAATATATATGTAAAATGATGTTCAGCATCATTATTCACCAAGGAAATACAAATTCAAATCACAATGAGATAATTATGCACACCCACTAGAATGGCTATTCGTAAAAAATCTGAGAAAACCAGGTGTTGGCAAATAGTAGAGAAACATGGAACTATTTTTATTGATGATAGGAAAATAAATAGTACAGCCACTTTGGAGAACAATTTGGCAAGTTGTTCATGAAATTAACATGCGACCCAGCATCCCATTCCTAAGTATTTATCCAAGAGAAATGAAAATTTACGTACAAAAAAAGACACGATCTTCCTTACCAGTTTTTTCATAATCTCAAAACATATTAAAGCAATCCAAATGCACATCAGCAGGTGAATGAATAAACAAACTGTGGTATATCTCTACAGTAGAATTCTACTCAGCAAGGAAAGGGACAAACTACTGCACTCATCATCCCAGATGAATCTCAGAAACATTTTATTCTATGAAAGAAGCCAGACACATAAAAATATATAATGATGATTCCAGACTTCCAGATGGAGGCGTAGGTAGACACACTGTGCCTCCTCGCACAACCAAAAGAAGGAAAACAACAAATTTAAAAACAAAAAAACAACCAGAACTGCCAGAAAATCAGTGTATGGAAGTCTGACAACCAAGGAGTTAAAGAAGAAACATTCATCCAGACCGGTAGGGGGGTGGAGACGGGCAGCCAGGTGGAGAGGACTCGAGGCAAGGCAGCTGCTGGAGGACCTGGGTAGACAAGGTGGTGGCTGGCGGACAGGGTGAGGTAGTGGCTTGCAGACTGGGTGGTCCCACATTCACGTGCAGATAAGCCAGGAGGAACAACTGGGGAGCAAGACTGCACAACCCAGGGTCCCAGCTCAGGGAAATAAAACACCAAAGCCTGTAACTGAAAACACCTGTGGGGGTGAGGAGGCAAGAGAAACTTCCAGCCTCACAGGAGAGTTTGCTGGAGAGACCGACAGGATCCTAGAACATACACAAGCCCACCCACCTGGGAATCAGCACCAGAAGGGCCCAATTTGCTTGTGGGTAGTGGAGCGAGTGACTGAAAACTGGCAGAGAGCTGAGTAAGCGGCATTGTTCCCTCTCGGACCCTCCCCCACATACAGTGTCACAACGCAGCAAAGTGGTTGCCCCACCCTGGTGAACACCTAAGGGTCCACCTCTTACTACATAACAGGCACACCAAGACAAAAAAAAAAAATGGCCCAAATGAAAGAACAGATCAAAGCTCCAGGAAAAATACAATTAAGCAAAGAAGAGATAGCCAAACTATCAGATGCTATCAGGATGCTCCAGGAACTCACTGGGTACTTCAACAACATAAAAAAGACCTAGGCAGCAATGAAGGTTGCACTATGTGAAATAAAGAAAAATCTACAGGGATCCAACAGTGACGGGAAGGAAACCAGAATTCAAATCAATGGTTTGGAATGGGAGGAAGAAACAAACATTTAACCAGAGCAGAATGGAGAAAGAAGAATTCAAAAAAATGAGGAGAGGCTGAGGAACCTCCAGGACATCTTTAAAAGTTCCAGCATCTGAATCAGGGGTCCCAGAAGGAGAAGAGGAAGAGCAAGAAGTTGAAAACTTATTTGAACAAGTAATAAAGGAGCACTTCCCAAATCTGACAAAGGAAATAGACTTCCAGGAAGTCCAGGAAGCTCAGAGAGTCCTGAAGAAGTTGGATCCAAGGAGGAACACACTAAGGCACAGCATAATCACATTACCCAAGATAAAAGATAAGGAAAGAATCTTAAAAGAAGCAAGAGAAAAGGAAAGTTACCTACAAAGGAGTGCCCATAAGACTGTCAGCTGACTTCTCAGAAGAAACCTTGCAGGCAAGAAGGGGCTGGCAAGAAGTATTCCAAGTCATGAAAGGCAAGGACCTACATCCAAGATTACTCTATCCAGCCAAGCTATCATTCAGAATGAAAGGGCAGATAAAGTGCTTCCCAGATAAGGTCAAGTTCAAGGAGTTCATCATCACCCAGCCCTTATTATATGAAATGTTAAAGGGACTTATCTAAGAAAAATATAAAAAATATGAACAGTAAAATGACAACAAACTCACAACTATTAACCGAACCTAAAAACAAAACAAAACAAAACAACTAGAACAGGAACAGAATCACAGAAATGGAGATCACACGGTTTATCATCAGGGGAGTGAGAGGGGGAGAAAGAAGGAAAAGGTACAGGGAATAAGTAGCATAAATGGTAGGTAAAAAATAGACAGGGGAAGGTTAAGAATAGTATAGGAAATGTTGAAGCCAAAGAACTTATATGTATGACCCATGGACATGAACTAATGGGGAATGCGGGTGGGAGGGGGTGTGCAAGGCAGAGGTAAATAAAGGGGGAAAAATGGGACAACTGTAATAGCATAATCAATAAAATATGTTTTATGTAAATAATTATATATATAATGTATAATATAATATATAATGATGAATATATAACATATAACATATAATGAATATGTATATATAATAATGATTCCATGTATACAATTCTATAACAGATAAAGCTAATCTGCAGTGACAAAAACCAGTTAGGTGGTTGTCTGGGCCAGTAGTGATGAAGGGGAAATAGATGGCAGAGGAGGCCATAGGAAGTTTTGGAAATTTGGGGAAAGTTCTGTACCTTGATTGTGGTGTTAGTTATACCGGTGTATAAATTTGCTAAAACTTGTCAAAACATATGCTTAAAACTAAATCATTTCATTGTATACAAAGTACACCCTACTAAATTGGAAGAAAAAAATAAGTGCTAATGAATTTCAAAGTAAGAGCTGTTTATATGATAAACAAAATAAATTGAAATAATGCAATCCTTTCATATTCTTGAACCTGGCCCATGAGGTCTTCATCCTTTCTTTACCAGAAAGCCATGTCTCTGTCAGTATCTTATACTTTCACTAAAAATTGCCAAGAACTTTGAAGGGTCTGGGATTTTACTCTACTTGAAAACCAATAAAGTAGCCTGTCATAGTTTGATGGATGCTGGCCGAAGACACAAGACTCCTGGCACTATAGACTGACTGCTTCCTCATTATGGTGGTATTTGGAGATAGGGCCTGTAAGAGGTGATTATGTTGTGAGGGTAGAGCCCTCATGAATGGCATTTGTGCCCTTACAAAAGAGGCCTTGTAGAGTTTCCCTTGCCCCTACTGTCATTGGAAGCTGCAGCAACCACAGGACCATCTTTGAAGCAGGAAGAGAGTCGTCACTAGACAACAAATCTGTTGTGCCTTGATCTTGGACTTTAGAGCCTCCAGAACTGTGACAAATAAATTTCTGTTTATAAGCCACCTAGTTTATGGTATTATGTTATAACAGACCAAATATACTAAGACACATGGTTCAGAAACAGAGTATCTTATTACTCACAGCACAGCAAATGCAGGAGCTTCATGTTTGTGTTACTTCTTGCCCCTCAAATCCAATGGGAGAAATGTGGAGGGGCCCACATAAATGGTACAGACACACTGGGTTGTGTTAGAACCCTGGCCTTAGAGAACCCAAATCTTGTGTACTGGACAATAAGATCTACCTGTCCTCTGCTCCAGAAGAGGACACTCTATTTCCAAGGCTGTTTGCTATACAAATATCCATAAAAGATAATTCAGAACAAGAAGGAAGTTAGTGCCTTTTCTCATAAACATGCAGAAATGCAAGCCATCCATGAAGAATTGTCTCTGAACATCCACTACTTTTCTGTTCTTGATACTCTCCTTTGTTTGTTTAGTTTTGTATTGTCTTTTGCTCCCTGCAGAACATAAGGCCCATGAGATTAAGAATCTTCTCTGCCTGGTCTTTGCTCTTCTCTACCATCTAAAACAGCATTTGGCACATAGTAGAAGCTCAGTAAATATATGTTGAACAAATAAATCTCTCAAAATCTTACTTGCCCTTCAACACCGAGCTTAGATAATCTGCCCTCAGAGGAGCTACACCAGATTCCAGGAATTGGAATTTAGTGCTCAAGTATCTGGGCTTCCACAATACTCATTTCATAGTTTTAGCATGGCACATGTAATTGAACTTTTTATGTTACAGTTCTTTTTATTCATGTTTGTTTGACTAGATTGAAAAATCCTTGAAGGCAAAGATGGAGTCTTATTTATAGGGCTTAGAACAGCGTGAAGCGGGTGAAGCAAGTGAAGCACCTTAGGTGCAAAATTTAAGGAAGAGGTCACTTCCATGTTCATGCAAATGTGCCCTACAAGCCTTGCTTATGTCACCCTAGTCCAGCTCTGCTTATTTATCCCTTTATCTTCAGAACCTATTAAAGTGGCTCTCATCTAATATATGTTCCATCAATGTTTGTTCAATTAAAATGAATAGAACTTAAAGGATCACAAACAAAAATTGGAGACCCATGTGCTTAGTGCCTGTACCTAATAATTGCTCTTTGCCACCTCAGAGTCCTGTTCTACCATTCTGTCCCACTTTGTGCCATAGAGGCTGACCTGTATGAACTGCATCAAAGGGCACTCTTGCCTCTAGCTTCTAGCTGGGGTTGGTCAGTGGGAATTTTTGGTAGGAGTTGGAAAGGCAGAAGGAAAATGGACTTGGGATATTTACTCCCTCAGCTCCCTACCCGCAGGGTCACTTTGACTGACCATGTCCACAACAAAGGCATAGATTTTAATCAGTCTTCTCTCATAGTCACAGTTACTCACTTCAGGTTTTAATAATGGCTTCCTACCCGCTCTCATTCATGCCTAAGATTGGCAATGACTCCCATTGTGGCTCACTCTGGAACACACTCCCATACCTTTCCATATCCCTCAGCCCTGCTGAGCTGGATTATGTAGTTCATTTATTAAAATTCTTTCAATTACCTCATTTGAGTGTATTAATTTTTTTACTGGGTCTCTAAAAGATTACAATATTGGACCTCAAGAGATATTCTACAATAAACACAAGGAAAAGCAAAGATATAAAATATACCACTTCAGTTTTTATATAAAAATGCCACTTTGAAAGATAATTTGACAGCAAATATATGGCATTTTATTGATTTCAACCAAAGATGTTTAATTTCAATGGATCATGAAACCTAAAATTGATGAAATAATGATATTAAGCCAAGGGGGAACTTGTTTGAAGGCGGGACGACTGATGATATATTATGGATGACGGATGCTAGAGGATGGAGATATTTTTGTAATTCACCTTTATGTCATTAATAAGTTAACAGCAAATCTATATATCAAAATTAAAATACTCAATTATAATATCAGATAGGGCCTTACATGACCTCAAGAATTATCATGTCATAAAGACTTAGAGTGGAAATTAAAGGGTACCTATTCAAAACAGTTTTAATAAATGAACTACATAATCCAGCTCAGCAGGGCTGAGGGATAT
>VMDR010032632.1:0-11649 GCA_007922815.1 Macrotus californicus
GATATTTCCCCACCCTATAGGCAGTGGAGCCAAATAACTTATTAGGTAACTCAGAAATGAATTGTTCTCAATGTATAAATCCACTCAAATTAGAGGAATGTTACTTTGAAGATACTGTTGCCAACATTGACAGTAATCCAGGGGTTTCCTGAAAAGTGTTTTCCATGTAGGGCGTCCCTAAAGATTGTCATTTGGTTTGCAATAACAATCAGTTGATTTATAACTGTTTTTTTTTAACTTAATACTGTTGAGAAAGTTTTGAAATCTCCAAAGCGCTTTTAAATTGTTTGCTTTATTATTTGAACAACACATTCAACACAGTTATTTTTATGATGCTGTCAAATGACTTCTGTGGGCCACAAATCTGTAGGAAGATGGAGAAAAGCATACTTTCGTGGACTAGTAGGGTTTGGATAAATAGGTTTTGGGTAAGAGACGGGAATGGGATTCACATGGAAGGTTAATGTGAACCTCGTACGTATGCCAATAACGAGTAAGTTGTCAGGAGTGAAGAATTTTTGTTGGATAGTAGGAGATAAGGTTGGCCATGGTGGTGGTCAAAATGGTGTGATAGTATAGAGGGTTTTAACATGCTAGGCAAGGCCTAGTCGGTTGGTTGGAGTGTCATCCCCATACACCAAGGCTGCAGGTTCAGTTCTCTGGCCAGGGCACATGCAAGAAGCAACCAAAGAATGCATAAATAAATAGGACAACAAATCTCACCCACCCCCAAATCAATCAAATAAATAAAGGGCTAGACAAAAGTAGTTTTTGGAACCATACTTTTTAAAAAAAATTTTTTTTCTTTTTCTTGTCTTCCTTTCTCTGTCTCTCTAGTGTTAGGAATTTTCTGGACCATTCATGGTCAGGAACTTCCATGAGTTTGATTTACTTGCTGGTGGTAATCAGCTGGTGATCTGATGTCATTAGTAACTACTTAGCCAACGATTTTCAGGTTATAAAAAGTAATTTTTGTTAATTGCAGGTGGTAACTTGACATTCTAAAAAGAAAAGGTTTTAGAGAACAGATAAAATTTTTAGTTGCTCTTGATTGAGAAATACATAGTAATGACAAATTTGTATTTTATTACTTGACATATCTACATAACTTTGACAGATAGTTGTCATTGTGTGTGTGTTTGAAGTATTTTACACACTATATGCAGTGTTTGGTATATTTGGTGTGTTCCTTGCCATGACTTTGGTCTCTAGTCTAATATTTGAGCCTTATAGACTGAGGACTACTATGACGACTTGAACAAGGCAATGACACTGATAGTCTAACTCTTGCATGATGAGGAAGGGTGGGAGACAAGATGTAGAACCGCTTAAAGACCCTTGACCTAATCTATGTGCAGGGGTGCCTAGACCAGGGCATTTTATTTTTTTGTGTGTTATTTGCCTTGGATGATCTGTTTACTACTAGCCAGTCATTGAAGTTCTCCATTTTGATTTAAGAGAATTCTTAAAACCATGTTTTTCAGCATGTAAGTCATCACCCTTGTGAGCAGTGTGAAATCAACTTGATCTGTAATGATGAGCCATTGAAAAAGGAACCAGAACAGAAAATAGCAGAGCACTTTGCATGTAGCATTTTCTTTGAGATTTTTCAGTTATATAAATCTTGTATATACCAGATCATGCTATAAAATGCATTGCTCATTGTAGAAGGCAACCAAAAATGCTGAGGAACGCTGTCTCGAAGTTAGTTTTATTGCTTTTAGAAGACAATATTGTTAGAACTTGGACAAAAATAAATTCCTCTCAGTGCCTATTCTAGATCCTGCCATGCTAATTTGTTTCAACAAATACTTATTGAATATCTGCTATAAGCAAGGTACTGCCTAAGAGAAGGAAAGAAGCTCTGATCACTGATAACTAGGACCTAAAGTTAGACTAAAGTCGGCAACTGGACACTAACCAAGGTGTTATTAGCCTGATTTATTGATGCCACTCTCAGCCCAAATATTGTATATCAGGATTTTTGGTTTATAATTAATAGAAAACACAATTGAAACCCTTGCTGAAAGGAAGCTTATTGGTTCATAGAACTAAAAACTCACGAGATTACGGATTCACTAGCTTCAGTCTGGAACCAATGGCTGAATGATATCATCAGGATTAGATTTTTTGTATGTGGTGGTCTGCTTACTTGATGTCAACTTTACTTAAGGTCGATTCCTTTTAAAGGTCCAGGTGAGCTAAATGCTCCTCTGTTAATTTTGAGAATCTTTTTCTTAGCATTACCAATATAAGTATAGTTATTCATTCTGACTAGGCTATGTCAATGAAACGCTCATCCCTGAACCTATCACTATTGTCAGAGGGTAAGAATATCTTGATTGTCTCAGCCTGATTCATAGCCTACACCTAGAAAAAGGAGTAGAAATGAGGCTAAGTCAGTCTTCCCCAAAACATGGGTCTCTATGTTGGATGACTCATGACTTTCCTCTATTTGTGTTCAACCATCTTGGTGTAACAGTGAAGAAAGTGAACTTGTAACACTGATTTGGGGCTAGATTAGATATAAGGAAGGGATAAGGATTCCAGTCAAAGGTGCTGCTTCAGATAATACACCATTGAGTCCAAGTTCGATGGGCACGGAAGGGAGAGAAGTGAGGAGTCCAGTAGAAGGTAGAAAATGGAGTGAGTATGCTCACAAACGAATACAGGTGATCAAAGAGTGACATATCAGGGTTTAAAATGTCCATGGTAGAGCAGTCTCAGGTGATATGAGAACTTAATGTACCCCTGGACGTGGTTGGCTAAAGTTGAATAGAAATGAAGGTCTAAAAATTTTGAGGCTGTGTGGATCATGCAGGTGCGTGACGAATCTTTTAGGGTTATGAAGTGTGCTGTATGTAGTATAAACTTGGTCTCAGTCTTTAGTGAATAGGGAAAGTGCCAGAGTTGCAGACCATAATAAGCCTTAGAGAGTTAGCTTTTATGTGAATAGGTAGTGCTGTATTTTGTAGTTATTTTAGCTTTTTAAATGTACACTTGATGATATTACACTTTTCGTGAATAATTTAAAAATCTGAAAGCCTTTACTTGTTAGAGTCCCTGTAAAGTTATGTTCTCAGGAGAGATGGGTCTTGGCTTCCTTCGTGGTGGGATCAGGTAGGTCTAGTGGAGACTGGATGTTGAGAACTAGTGGCCTAGGTGGCCATTAGTAGTCATTCCTAAGATTTTAGAGACGCAGATTTTGCTTTTCAAAAGGTGTTGATATGAACCTAATAGGAGAAATAGGAAATTACCTCAGAGACATTGAATTTAAGTTAGACTTTTTGAGGATGGCTATATCCATATTAGAAGTTAGAGAAAAGGTGCTTATAAGAGGGAAGAATTAAATATACGGGGGAAATGGAGAAAAAATTCTGAGACCCAGATCTGGAAGGAAGTATGCTGGCTGGCGTTAAATGCAAAGATGAGGGAAAGGCACAAGGGAAGATAATTTCATGAGCAGGTCTTGACTTAGAGATTGGGAGCTCACTGAAGTGTGGAGGCAGTGTCATTGATTGAGAGAAGGGGAAGCTAGAATTAAAGGCTTGAAGGGACCTGAAATAGCCCTTTTGGACAGTACTGAAAAGGGTTATTATTTGCCAATGATAACCTTAACTGAAGATAGAACAACATGTGAACTTGTTCTAGGCCAAAGGAGCATGATGACCTGACTTCTGCTAACAGTACCTTTGGCCTGGGAGGGGATTGGAAACACAGATAATAGGATGATTCAGATTGGGAATTAGTATGCCAGAAGATTTAAAGGTTAATGACTGTATTAAGTACTGGTATGGGTAGCTCTAAATGTTAAATGACATGTGTCTAATGCAGCCAGAAGAAGGCACATTATAAATATGTATGCTACCCATATTGATGTAGAGTTACCATCAGAACAAGCTCTTCACCTTTTATCTTTTTAGAACTAAATGAATTGCATGCTAGTATCTGGGTTTATTAGGATTCTACTTAAGAAGAATTTTTGAATCATAATGGCCTGGTCTCCCTATTTATCCATTTGTATGAAAAAGAGCTTCAGTATTGAATGTCACTTACTTTTATTGCATCCTTACCAGTGTATTTTTTTGTGTGTATGTTACTGTTGAACATAGTGCTTGCAAAATTTTGCCTAATTTTACAAAGTGAAGAAAATGAGTTGGAGGTTAATTTTGTTCAAGTGTCTATATGTTTTATTATCCAACTGTAAGACAAGTAGCGAGCAACCTTCAGGTTAGTGTTCTGAAGTCCAGTTAAATGTCTGACACCTTTCTCTCCACCAACCCCTTAGGACTGATGAATTCATAATGGGAAGAAAAATATTATCGTTTAATATTAGGGCTAGCATGCTAAATGTCTTATTTAACTTAATTTAAGAGAACTATGTTACCTATTGAAGACTTCAAAAATATGTTTACCTATAGTACAGGTTAGAAGGCTGTAAATTCTTTTCTTACCTTTGAGTCTTCAACTAAATTTCCACCTGCTCTTTGAATCTTGCTTCCATCACTCTAATCCAGTAATCGTGCTTTTCTATAAACTCAAAGCCCCTTTCTACCATTCCCTGGGGATCTAAGGGCAGCAGCAGCTTCCTAAGAGCGGAGATAGAGCAAAGTTTGGCACATAATAGATGCTCAGCAGATAGTTCTAAGCAACTACACTTTTGAGTGCACACCTTGCAAATAGTACAAACCCTAAGAGAAGTTCCAAGAAAGGGGGGGGGAAACCAGCCATTTATTCTTAGAAGTAATTCTATGTCCACAAATATCTGTAGTATGAAAAACAAACAATAAAGTCATTGATGGTTTTGAAGAGTTTAAAAGATACCCATAATATTACATTATTTGTATCAGTAGTTTTTGTACTCTGCCCCTGATTCTAGCAGGGAAGTAAGTTGAACCTGAGGGCTGGGCAAATTAATTCCAAGTAGATAAAAAGTAGCATACCTTGGCCATACAAGAAGTAACCAAGGAATGTATAAATAAGTGAAACAAATAGATAGTTCTCTCTCTCTCTCCCCCCTCCCTCTCCCTCTGTATCTCTCCTTCCTCTCTATCTAAAAAGTCAATAAAATTAAAAAGTAGCATATCTTTAAGAAATAATAGCCCTCCAGAAAAATCATACAGACTGTATACCTATGTTAACATGTCTTTGCTTTGATGTCAACCCATAGAAAACTATGCCAAGATATTCAATATTTATATGTTACTCTTATTCCTTTTCTAGTAGAGGACCTCCTTACTTAATAAAGTAGGAAAAAAAAATCTTTTAGCCTTGTGAGAACAGTTTGTGTTTAAATAGGGATTTTTGGTTGAATTGGTTTTAAAACACACTTGATATTTTTGTAACTATTGGCTGATCATTCTTTTCTTTCCTTTTTTTTTTAGGGTGAGTAGATATGATTTATTATGAGTCATTAAGGCATGCATTGAATTAGATATCATAATTAGGGCAAAAATGTAATAGACAATTTGGCATTTATTGTCATAAGTTCTGCAGGGATCTTTTCCTGTTTGACCTACCACAGATGTTTAAAGTCTCTGTTTAATTCCCTGTGCTGCCAAAAACCATGTCTACAAATACATCAGGGGAATAATGAACTAGAGCATTACAGGGCAGGCATGCCTGGTTTATTATTTCACTGAAGGCATCTTTTGTATTATTATGATCCTATTCCTTCCTGCAATAAGCAAATAAGTTTCTGTTTGTGACTTGGTTTTTTAAGTAAAGTCTTTTTTGAGATTATGTAAGATGAAACATAACAAAGTTAAAATGATAAGGACTAATTGAGAATTTCAGCCAATTCGTGATATGTTTAGATTACAGAAAATTGGAAAAGAAAAAATTTTTAACCTTAGTGTTCACAGACTAAAACATGATAAATCTAATATTGTCTTTTAGAAAGCCTGCTTTAATGAACAGATAAGAATAATGTATATGTAGTATATTAAAGCACTAATTTAAGCAGTTGGTGTTTCAGCAGAAATTATGAGTTGATTGTAAATGGATGATCAAATGCCTTGGAGATATACTTAACACTATTTGGTTGCTTAGCATTTTTTTTAAATAGATAAGTGCATCTTCCTTTGGGCCTCTATTTACTTACCTTTAAAATAGCTAGAGTGAACCAGATTGTTGCTTCTATGTGTTTTAAAATTATTTTTATTGATTGATTTGAGAGAAACAGACATTTGCTTGTTGTTCCACTTATTTATGCATTCATTAGTTATTTCTTATATCTGCCCTGCCCGGGGATTGAATTTGTAACCTTGGTTAGGTACAACACACTAACCAACTGAGCTACCCAGCCAGGGCCAGATTGTTGCTGCTTAAGCTTTAATGTGCATACAGATCACCTGACTATCTTATTAAAATACAGATTCTGATTTAGTAGGTCTGAGATGTTGGCCTGAGAATCTGCATCTTTATCTTCATCTGAGGACATGCTTATTAATTTTAGAGAGAGGGGAAGAGAGGAAGAGAAACATCAATGTCAGAGAGAAACATCATCGGTTGCCTCTCGTCATCGAGCCAGCAGCCTAGGCATGTGCCCTGACCAGGAATTGAACCCGCAACCTTTCAGTCTGCCGGCCAGTGCTCCAACCAACTGAGCCACACCGGCCAGGGTGAGAGTCTGCATTTTTAAAAATTGATGTAGAGAGGGAGGGAGAGAAGGGGGGAGGGAGACAGAGAGAGAGGCACTGATTCGTTGTTCCACTCATTTATGTATTCATTGGTTAATTCTTGTATGTGCCCTGATGGGGAACCTGCAGCCTTGGCTTATTGGGACAGTTCTCTAACCAACTGAGCTGCCTGGCCAGGGTTTCTGCATTTCTAGCAATCTCATTGATGATCCTGATTTCTGTAGTTCCCAGAACATGCTTGAGTAGGAAGGGGCTAGATGGTTGCTATTGCTCTACGTTCAACATAGAATTTAGCAAAATCTAACTGCTTCACTTGTAACATAAAACTGCCTAGTGAGACAAAAGATAAAGTGCAAGTTAAGGCTTTTGGGTTGAAAAGGAAAGGAATCAGTTTTAACTAGCACAAATAAAAAGGGAAGTTGTCCTAAGAATAGGAGATAATTTCACTGATATCCATGAGCAAGAAATAATCTAGCCAGACTTCAAGAAAGGGCAGTTAAAAATCAAGTAGGTTAGCTATATTTTCCATTTCCACTTTCTGAATTTCTGCTCCAACCTCCCCCTTACATTTTCTGGTACATGTCCTTGGCTTGCCGTGGCATTGATGGTGGCCTACGCTGTTTGACCTGTCAGTCTCAAGTCCGTGACAACAGTATCTATTTTTCTTAGTTCAAATTTTCAGGAATGAATTGTTTCTGTTTGGGTTAGGTTTCCAACCTTGGGCAAGCTAGCCTTCCATGTTTGGGAGGATAGAGTGTTGGAATCACATGGTAAGAATAGAGTCAATGAGATTAGCCTCTTTGGAGGGGGTGGGGGGTGACGGACATAGGAAAGGTGCTAGTTTCCAGAGAAGGGGAGCCCTACCAAAGCAGCCAGTGACACGTGTCTGATATACCTTTTTAAAAAGATATATTTTATTTATTTATTTATTTATTTGTTTGTTTATTTATTTATTTATTTATTTATTTATTTAGATTTTATTTTTATACAGAGGGGAAGGTAGGGAGAAAGAGAGGGAGAGAAACATCAATGTGTGGTCACCTCCCCTGCACCCCGCACTGGGGACCCGACCTGAAACCCAGGCATGCGCCCTGACTGGGAATCGAACCAGCGACCCTTTGGTTCATAGGCTGGCACTCAATCCACTGAGCCACAACAGCCAGAGCTATTTATTTATTTTTAGAGAGAGGGGAAGGGAGGGAGAGAGGGAGAGAAACATGAATGTGTGGTTGCCTTTCACACACCCCCTACTGGAGGCCTTGCCTGCAACCCAAGCATGTGACCTGACTGGGAATCAAACCGGCGATCCTTTGATTCGCAGGCCGACACTCAATCCACTGAGCCACACCAGCCAGGTCTGATATACCTTTGTTAACATTTGTGAACAATGATTGGCTAAATGTAAGAGTACTAGCAAACTTCATAAAAGCATGTATAAAAGTCACATAGTAGTTGGGGAAGCATAGTGATAAATCCAGAGAACTGAAAACAATAAATCCTAATTATAGTATACTTATATTTTTATTTAATTTAGTTAAAAATTTTTTCATTATTTTGTTGTTGTAGTGCAATTTTTTATTTATTCATTCATTGGTTGCTTCTTGTATGTGCCCTGACTCGGGATCAAACCCACAACCTTGGTGTATTCAGGTGATGCTCTAACCATCTGAGCTATCCAGCCAGGGCCAGTACGTACATTTTTACAATCCCTAGTATTACTACTATATACATGTGATAATGATAAATGTAGGCAACACAGTTTGAACTGCTTATACTTGCCTGTTCCCCAGTGAGTACTATCAAGGTGTCCTGGCCTTCCCACGATTGACTGCTTCCAGGAAAAAATAGCCTGCTCATTCTAATGCTTGCTATTTCCTGGATCTCATTTCACACTTTTCATTTTTTTAAAGATTCTGTGTATTCATTTTTAAAGAGAGGGAAAGGGAGGGAGAAAGAGAGGGAGAGAAACATCAATGTGTGAGAGACACATTGATCAGTTGCCTCTCACACACCCCCAATTGGGGACGTGGCTGCCAACCCAGGCATGTGCCCTGACCAGAAACTGAACTGGAGACCTTTTGGTTCACAGGCTGGCACTCGATCCACTGAGCCACACCAGCCAGGGCTCATTTCATACTTTTATCTGGCATATAATTTTAAAGGTAATGCTGAGATTGCCTTGTGAGGGAATGCAGACACATTCTCCCACTCTTGGAATCACAGACAGAACCACCCAGGACATTTGAGGTTCAACTTTATTCTGAAGCCGTAGGTGTAAAGAGAAAGTATAACGTTCACCAATCACAGTAGTGCAGTGATTTTTCCAACCCAAGTGCTAGGACAGGTGCGCTGGTGTGCTGCAAGAATTCAAGAATTTTTAAATCATGCAATACCTATTTAGTCAGGGGCACTGATCTCTCTTTCCTTAGACTGTCAAATTAAAAAGAAAAATAACAACAGCAACACAATAGCCGCCTGGTGTGAATGAATCAAAATTATGCCTGTTTTTTTTTTTGTTAGAATAGCAAAAATGCATATTTTTTGATGTGCTGCAGAACTGTATTAGTTTGTGTATGCCATGAAATGAAAAAGGTTGAAAAATCACTGCATTAGCGAAATCTCTAGGTTCTTTTAACAGTTGAAATAATTGCCAGATTACCTCATTTTTCCTAAGAGGTCATTCTGTGTTCCCCGTGCAGGTAATAACATTGAAAATCAGTGATAGAACTTAGAGCAATACCCACTGTCCCCCTTTGGCTCATCACCAAACCAATGCTCCAGATTCTGGTGCTCTGTTTTCTCATGTTTCTAAAGTGGGTCTGGCCCTGAAAAGTACTGTGCCTAGTTAATACGCGTCAAATACAATTGTACTTAAAATTTAATGTTACAGTGTTTGGGGCAAAAGTGTGAACAGCCTTTTGGGAAGAAAGCCTTTAAGGAAATTATTTGCTGGTTGGGAATAATACTATCTTCCTTTATGTTTATCTTAAGTATGGCCTTTTTTCCCCCTCATTTCAGAAAAAGCCTGTGCGGAAGCTGGCTCAGCAAGAATGTCACTTCTCATATTGCTGTCCATTTTCTTATCTGCAGCTTTTGTTATGTTTTTGGTGTACAAAAATTTTCCTCAACTTAGTGAGTAAGTATACTGAAAGAAACTGAAAATGTCTAGACATTTATGGAGGTGAAAGTGGATTAAAAGTTAAACCAATTTTAAGCGACAAACTGTCATGGTGATTGTATGTCATCAGCTCATCAGCTTGTAGCAAGTCCATATTTGTATCGACAGTGTTATTTAAATACTTCTTTCCAAATATGCCTCTTGATTTTCTCTGCAAGGTGTTCCTGGCACTGCCCCTCTAATTAAGGCCTGATCTTTTGAATGGTCCTGCACGTGCTTACGCCCTTCCTTTCTCCCTTCACGTGCATGCTTATACATATATAAAGCTAAGCTGAAGTTGTGTGACACGGGTGGTGGTTTCTGATGTTTTCTATTCTGTTTCATTTTCTTTTTTACTGCTAGTAATGACCATGTAAATTTATTTTACAGTCTGTAATAGATGTTGATCTGTATTTTGAGAAATGCCGATGATCTCTGCATTCCCTTTTCTATCCCTGTTTTCTCTCATCCTGCTTGTCCCTGTGACCACCTATTACCTTCTGTTTCCTCACTTGCTCACCCAGTGCAACTGTCTCTCCTAGCTCTTTTTCTCTTTCTTATTCTATGGAAATAATATGGTCTCAATAGGTTCTTTTTACAGTGAAATGGACCTTGTAAAAAACTATGGAAATATAGTAGACTTTCAACCAGGGCCACTGAAATGTGATTTCAAGGTTTTAGGACATTGCTGTTTCCTTTAAATTCCTTTCATTACAATATCTTATGCTGGAAAACTTATAAACTATATTTTAATACTTTGATCTCTCGCATCAATGTAAATAAATATCTTTGGGAGGATAGTATGTTATATTATGTTAATATTAGTATGATTGAATTTTAGATTCTGTTTTTTGGGGTTTTTTTAAAGATTTTATTTATTTATTTTTAAAGAGAAGAGGGGGAAGGGAGAAGAGGGAGAGAAACATTGATGTGTGAGAGAAAGATCAATTTGCTGCCTCTCTTGCAGGCCCTGACCTGGAACCTGGCCCGCGACCCAGGCATGTGCCTTGACCCAGAATTGAACCAGGGACCTTTCAGTGTATAGGACAATGCCCAACCCACTGAGTCTCACCAGTCAGGGCGGTTCTTTCTGGTTTTGACCAGAGAGTAGGAAATAAAAGCTGACTGAAAGAGGGAAATAATACAGAGTATAAGATTGTTCTCAACATGCCTTAAGAATAATATCACTGCCCTGGCTGGTGTGGCTCAGTGGATTGAGCGCCATCCTGCAAACCAAAGGGTTGCTGGTTCGATTCCCAGTCAGAGCACATGCCTGGGTTGCCAGCCAGGTCCCCACTAGGGGGTGTGTGAGAGGCAACCACACATTGATGTTTCTCTCCCTCTCTTTCTCCCTCACTTCCCCTCTCTCTAAAAATAAATAAATAAAATCTTTAAAAAAAAATAACATCATATGTACCTAATAATGAGTTATTATAAACTTTTTATAATTCTTATTTCTATGTTTGTATTATGCATGTATGCATGCATACATGCACACCCCTATAAAGAATTTTTTAAGTTTTTAAATTTATGATGAGAAAACCTATTTTACCTGTGATTTTTATAGGACATAAGCAACATTCTGTCACTGTGTTACAAGGTCAGTTAAATTTTATCATAAACAAATGAGCACTGTATACATTAAATGCAAAGGTGATTATTTGAGGCTTTTATAAGCAAGGAATTATTCAGTTCCAAACAAGAAACCAAATATAAACTAAAATTAATAGAATGGGAAAAATGCTTGTTTTTTTTATTTATTTTCTAATTATACTTGACATACAATACTATATTAGTTTCAGGTGTACAGCATAGAAAATGTTTAAGTTTTTGTCTGAATTTTGATCTGGA
>VMDR010032633.1:0-11641 GCA_007922815.1 Macrotus californicus
TATAAGAAGCAGTATTATAGTAGCTTTTCCAGAAAAATGTGGAAACTTTTCATTGATACTATACAACATTTGACATGTGCTGGTTTCTTAAAGACCAGTCGCAGTGTGGAATTTCAAATCATATCAGTGAGCTTTTTTATGCTGTTACATAAAAATACATAGGTCTATCTTGTACTTTAGGTGGACCTGTTACACATGTATGACTGATTTTGTAATATACATGGGTCATTTACAAATATCAGTTCATTGAGTTATGTAAGTTTTTCAAATGCTGACATTTTTACTTTAGAATGGAAAAAAAAAATCGCATTCACTAATATACCCACCAATCCCATCAGAATCTTTAAGCTTTGCAACACTCTCCAGTTCAGAATGGTGGATACAGTTTTTCAAATCTAATTTTCATTTGGAAATCATATTTTATCACTTGCAACAAATATTGGGATTTGTTCTCGTGAAATGACAGGTTTACTTAGTTTATTTTTGAAAGAACATATGACAAAAACTCAAGTCTGTATAACCATAATTTGTCATTAGTAATTCTTTCAAATAAGTAAAAAATGGAGTTCCATAAAAAAGTCATGATGGTGCTTTTCCTGGAGACTGCCGTCATGCTTCTCTGTGCAGAAGGAATGCTTTAAGTTTACTTCATATTCAGTTGCACAGAATATTAAAAAGATGTGTACTTGATGATAGAACTTTAGTGAATAAAATGAGTTTTACCTATGAAAGATCTTAAGTTAAACTGACTTTAAAAAAAAAGCCCTAGGCTGGCTGGTGTGCTTCAGTCGGTTGGAGCATCATTCCACAACCAAAGGGTTGCAGGTGTGATTCAGGGTCAGGGCACACACCCAGGTTGCAGGTTTGATCCCTGGTCCAGGTGTGTACAATCTCCCATCCGGGCGTGGATGGGAGGCAACAGATCAACGTTTCTCTCTCTCCCTTCTTCACTCCCTTCCTCTCTCTAAAAAGCAATGAAAAAAATGTCTTTGGGTGAAGACAAAAAGTAATAAAATGGTAATGAAAACAACTAGGATTGCATAGAGATGAGGAATGCCATGACTAGTACAGCTTGGCGGGGTCGCCCTGACTTGTGTCAGCACGTCAGAAGGTTTATTTACAATTGCCTTTTCCACATCAGTGCGAGTGTCAACACTGAAAAACAACCATGTTGTAGCAGTAGCTTTTACCTCTCAGATGTTCTGAAATGGTCTGGGGGCTGAGGTTCCAAAGGACACACTTACAGAACTACTGTTCTAGGTCAATTGTTCTTACCTTTCTTTTTGTTTTTATAGGAAAAACAGATAACATTGTAATACTGAGAAACTGATAAAAAAAAACTACAGTGGTAATGATAGCTGCTACCTATTTAGAGCATCTAATGTGGCAGGTATATGCCCAGTATGGTACACACATTATCATATATGACCTGTTCTGAGAAACGGTGAGATATATTCTTTGAACTCATTGTGTAAAGGAGGAAATTAATGCATCTGAAAAGGCTGAATAGTTTTCCAAGATTGTCTAATCTGTAATTTGTGGAATTGAGAATAGAAACCTGGCGTTTCTAAAGCAAAACCTGAATTACTCTTAACCACTAGATTAATTCCTTTTTCAATATAATACATATTTGAATATAAATTTAAAGTGATTCAGAAACCCTGAAAATCAATTTATATAAGTAGTTATTGTTCTGGAATCTGGATCACTTATAAATATTATAAGAAAGACTTCCCAAGGTTATTTCCATAGAGCAACATCATTTTTACTTTTTCTTAGAGAAAACATCACTATGTGCTTTATCCATTGATTCCTATTTCTACACCACTTTCCATTCTGAAAAGTTAGTCTCCCATCCAGTGGAGTTTTACTTTTGAAATCCTAGTAAAGGACATTGACAATGTCCCTATTAAAGTCTAGATACATTTTTAAAACTGATGGACTTTCAATGGTTCCATTTATACACGTGGTCACTTGGGACCTTCCTATCACACTAGATTCACCAGACATAACTTCCTTTTCCAGAAGTGTGTTATTTTCTTTCAGATGCTGAGCCTATGGGAACAGGAACTTCTTTTATCCTTATATTGTCTCCTGCATGACATCATTGGTGCTACTCCTGATAAGTGAGACCTAGAGATGAGGGGGTGTTCCCTGCTAGGGGTTGATAACCTAACAAAATCTATTCATTTCCTAGCTGAGTTGATTCTTCCCTCTCAGATAACAAGGTCTTGGAATCTGTGGGAACCGGCTCCAAGAGTGGTAACCAGGAGTCTACTCAATCACTGACCTCTAGGCTGAGGGATTTTGGCTGGCCACTAGAGTAGCATATGCTAGCTGAGTGCGTGCTGCATTTTCCTCCTGCGTGGAAGGACATGGAGCCTGGCTGTACATGGCTCACTCACACCCACTCCGGGATGTGAGTTTACAAAAGAGGAGAATGTATTGCTACTGAAGACACATGTAACCCAATACTCTTACATATTTTAAGTATTCGTATGTTCATCTAACAAATAGTTTCCAGACACTCATTAGAGGCACAGTGTTAGGAGCTGAGACACAGGATAGTAGGTTCCTGCTCTGAGAAAGCTTGCTGTCTATGAGAGAAGTCCAATAGTATTGTGAATATGTAATTATATACACGGTCTCTTGTCTGCAAGCAAACATTTCAGTGCAGTTTCTCCTGTCCTCACTTGGTTACAGGAAGACAATTTTCTCAGCAAAGAGGAAGTCTTTCTTTTGGATCAGGACCTATTAAAACCCCCTGCGTGGTCTATCTCAGGCCTCTGCTGTGGGCTACCAAGTTGCAGCCACAGAAAACCTCTTCCTGAACATACCATGCTTTCCTGGCTTAGAATGACTTGGCCCCATCCTCTTCCAGGAAAACTACTCATTCTTTCAAAGTTCAACTGTTACCTTCTTTGTGGAGACTTCTTCCACTTTCCATACGGAGCAAATCAGGCCCTCTGTGTGTTCCCCTGACTGTTGAGGAGGCCAAGGAGTCAGAACTCAGAGTGCTTCTGTGTGAAGGACAGTTCTCCTCCATCTTGCTGGGTGACAGCGGACAAGTTTGTTAACAGAAACTCTCCAAGCTTCCCTTTCTTCAACTGAAGTGTAGCACAGGTTGAAACCATGTGCATTTGTGCAAAACACTGACACATAGTAAGCACTCAGAGTTTATTAGCAAATAAAATATTGGTGATTGCATTCATTTTTGATAATGTGATGACTTGTTATATATCAATTTCCTTCATGGATCTGTGAATGAACATTTAAATATCTTGTTAGAGAGTTTCTCACCTCTGCTGCAACTTCTAAAATGGCTTCCCTCTCACTCTGAGTAAAAGTTGAAGTCATTACAATGACCTATGACAAGGTTCTAAGTAATCTGTCCCCTTTCACCTCTGTCTTCGTCTCATACTACTCTTACACTCACTCTAGCCCAGACACTAGGGCTTCCTAACTGTCATCACACTTCAGGAGTGTCCTGCCTTAAGCTTCAGGCTCATTTACTTTCTCTGGCATGATCTTCCCTTGAACATCCTTCTGGGTTCCTTCTTTATCTCCTTCACCATTTTCTTATTGAAGACTCATTGGCGCCAGTTACCTGCAATTACTATCTGCCTGGCATCACTCTTAATCCCATTTTCTTGCTTCATTTTTCTTCCTGGCAATTATTATGGCTATGCGTCTTGTTTGTCGTCTGCCCGCCCCTGCTAGAATATACACTAAGAGGTAGAAATTTGTTTCTCTTTCATTCACCCCACCTCAAATCCTAAATACCTAGAATGGTACCTGGTACCTAGTAGATGCTCAATAATTATCGTTGAAATAAAAAAGAAATGGTTTTTCTCCCTAACCCAGTGTCTCTCCATGGTTTAATTTATAGGACCTAGTCAGTAGATACTAATTTAGCTTAAACGAATACCTTGCAGTAGATGTAAAATCAACAGGTTGCCTAATCAATTTTTGCCTTTAAAAATGACTGTGAAAGATGATTTCCTATGTGAACCTGTCTTTCAACTCCATGGAACTATGAATTTTCACTGCTCACTTCAGCATCCTTTTCAGAAACCCCATCTAAAGATATGCATTATTTGACGCTCTCCCTGTCCCCCATAGTACTCTCCATCTAGAAAGTGTGGACGATGCTTATTTGACCTTCGTGTATGCATGTTTGTTTGTTTCCCGAGTCTGGAAGCTTGAAGGAAGGTAGAACTTATTTCTGCAGTTGAGGAATTTTTGTTTGGATTTCCAAACAGCTTTCACTCCAAGAAGCAGTGTTATATTTGCAAGGGCTGTAAATAAATAGTTAACTTCAGTGCAGTATCAGACTGCAGCCAGCATTTACAGGAGTTGGCATCCCTATCACACCACTGCTGTCACCTTTCAGGAATTAAATCCACAGCTAAGTTGCTGTTTCACTTTTCTCCTTTGCTCAATATTTGGAAATATAAATTACACAATCTATTTAAAATATATCCACGTGTATTCTTTCAGAACATATCATTTAATCTTAAAAACATCAATTTTTATCTTGGGGGAAAATAGAGACATCTGTAATAGTGTCAACAATAAATATAAAGTAGAACAAACATTTTACTTTACATAAATCAAGCATGTATTCAGAATATGGAAGATGTGCGTATACACCATACAGGCTCCAAAAATGCAAATACAGAGCTAGAAAATATGAATACATGCAGAAATAAGACTTCTTTGACAGCAAGAAAATTGAATAAGCACAATTTTAGTGATGTTTAGACAAGAGTTACTCCAAGAAATGCATGTTATAGGTCTCTAATAATTGATTGTTAAAATGGCCACAGTGAAAAGTGGCAGCTTGTGAAAAAACCTGGTTAATTTTCTATTATTATTATATTTATGAAATTTTGCTTTATCACTAAAAAATAAAAAAAACCCTTCTTTTACTAATTTAATGGTGTAACACCAAATTAAAAACATATTACTAAATATAAGGTATAACTATGTGGGTGGGAAATTGTAAAATGTAAATGACTGTATTCTCAATGGAAAAGCAAGAAGTACAGGAATGAGCTTTCATTTGGTTTGGGGAATTTGCAGATGTGAGTCCTCTGTACCTACTCACAGGTCTCTATTTTCTATTGACCCTTTGGTGACAGAAATGCTCATGACTTTCTGAGAAGCTGGTTCTCCAGCCAAGGTCTTTCTGCTCAGCCTGAAAGTGAACCTTGAGGGTGATGATATACAAAAGCTGACTTTCTCATCAGAGCTGAGGTTAGGACTGTGGGCTCAGAATTAGTTTAGCTTGTTGAGAAAGTTCATGTATATATCATATGAAAGTTATCCGGCATATGATGGTTTTAGTTTTTTGTGTATGGTTTGTTCTATAGGTGTTATTAGTGTTACCTAATTACACAAGCAGTAGTATAAAGGATTTTGTTTCATATTTAAAAAAATCATAGATTAGCAATTATGAATCTTACATGCATATTTTATTTTTTCATCATAATTTTACCATCAGCTGAAGACAAGACAATATATTCTAGGGAAAACGGTCATTCATTTCACTAGCTGTGGAATTTTACACAAATTGCTCTTTCTAGGTCTTAGCTTCCTCATTTATAAAATGGGAAATGTTAATGTGGTTGTGAAGATTAAACGGTGTCATGAATATAAAATACTTAGAACTGCATCATGATCACCTGGAACACTTGTTAAAACACGGATCATTGAGCCCTAGCCTCCGAGTGCCTGTTTCTAGGGTAACACCAGATCATCTGCCTTGGTAACAAGTTTCCAGGTGATGCTGGTACTGCTGGTACATGGGCCACACTTTGAGAACCAAAATGAAATGGAGAATTTGTTTAGATGCCTAATTCCCTTTGCAGTTATCCCTAAACTCTGTGCTTGTCTTTTCTGTTTACATCTAGAGATCTTGGTTTTAGGTGGCAGATTTGAAATTGGTGAAGGTTCGCCCCTAGGAAGCATTGAAAGAAGCAATGACATACAGAAAACCACAACAGACGACAGAAATGTTGACAAAATGGCATTCTCCACACTTTCAATATTGCATTTTTAAGGTCATGTTAAATGCACTTTCCATTTTATAGCTGCTTTGAAAATCATACAGAGGTTTCCTCTTATATTCATCTTGTAGGTTGCGAGGCCACAATTTCTAGCCCTGTGGAGCAATACCAAAATATTAGCGATAAGAGTGATTTATTCGATTTCCTTCTAAAAAGGTCCAGAAATGCTTTGCTTTATTAATCATCTTTCTCTTGTTTTCGTAGAAATTGAGAATCACACATTGCCTAACAAGTCCGATTTGGAACATAACGTGATGTAACATGTATTTGACCCAGCATGTGAATGGCAATTCTGTTTTTAATAGCTACTTTCTGCAGCTGCTTGGGCATATATGAACATTATTAAGAGAAATGGCAACATCTCCGTGGTAAGAGTACCTTTTTACAACTTCAGTATTGGATGAATACTTTTCAGGTTGAATACTGCCATCATAAAATGAGTCAAAACATTCTTATTTTTTGAAAATTAAAAAAACAACAACACCTTTCTGGTTGCAGAAATTCAATAAACTTTGGGCCATTTGAAATGAGCAATTGATGGGTGACAGAGGACCTATTCAGCTAACCCTGGGCAGTATCTTCTTACTGCCTAGGGACTTCCCTAGAGACTGTCTCTTCTTACAAGTAATTTGCTATTTTGCAATCTTTTAAGATGTAGCCATTAATTTAAACTACAAACAAAGCCCTTTCAAGTCCAAGATGAATTTATTCATTTAACACTATAAACCCTCCCAATAAAAGTATGTACAGTTTTCATCGCACCTGTAACTACATTTGAGGTTGTGCTGGAAATACTTCACCTTGTTGGGATATGCATTTAAAGGCACTCATTTTAATTTGAAATATTAAATTTATTATATTTAACCCAACTTTAATACATAGTGACTCAGGAGATACTCTCCCAAATACCTCAGTCAGGAGGCCATTTGTAAGACATCCAAAGACAAGCGACCACAGGCATGAGGCCTGGGAAGGGGTTTGAAAGAGCAGCCAAAGAAAACTGTATCTTGTTAAATGGGCATGTTATTTAGAAACAAAGTTGCCCTTTTGAGAGCTGTGCTTTGGGAATGTGTCCAACTTTGGGGTAACATTAAGCAAAATAAGAGTTAAAATGGAGTCCTTCAACCTTTTCTCTGATGATTTTGGAAGGCAGGCCTCAGACTCTCCACTGGAGGTGCCATTTTAGGGCTGGGACAGAAGCCGTTGAAGGGAAAGAAAAGCATTTTGCTAAGACAGGATGTGCCCATGTGCACGCTCTCCCTAGCTGTGTCCTCCGAGGAAAAGTGAGGGCATGTTCAACTCATTCATCAACCATGGGGGATCATACACACAGAAAAAGACTCCAACGAAGTCACTCAGATGTTTTGGTCATTACACACAATTTCTAATTGCCTGGAAATGGGCCTGCAATTCTTAGACTTGGCCTTGGGCCTCACTTGTGAGTCCAGTCAGAATAGCAAGAGCCAGTTCCCAAAGTCCTGTCTACAGTCAGGCAGTAGCATTTTGCAGAACTCAGCTATCACCACTGAATTCACCAGAGAGAAAGTGACAACCAGATTTTAAGTGGCTGGGGGGGGACAGGGCTGAGAAAAAAGGGGTGGAATATCTCTTCTCTTCCAGAGGGGTCTTAGTTACTTACTTTGCTTTATCTTTGTTTGTTTTTTTCCATCACATGTGAGTTGCATTTCCAGAGGAGATATGTTAAGATTCCACATTTAACAAATGTCAATGAGACAGTGCCCGTCTGCTTGCATCTGAGTTCATGAGCCTGTGAGAAGAGCTATTTCCAGTTCGAAGTGAATTATCAGAGGAAGCTGTGCAGTGGGACTTGAACAGCGAATCTTCACAGCAAGGCTTTATTATTTAAAGACAAACTCAGACATGCTTTGATTTGGTATGCTGTAAGAGGCCCTGGATTCAGTCTCTGATCTTACTCTTTGTGTTCCCTAAGAGTAAACAAGGCTGATGAGCAGCAGTAACTTGCAGAGCTTACCCAGCAGTAGCTCCAAGACTAATTCCCAAAGGTTTTGGTTCTCAACTATAGGTGCTTCAGTTTGAAGTCAATTTCCAGATCATTCATTTTCAAATGCAAGAACCAAAACACATTTTGAAAGGAAAGACAAAAGGATTTCTCAAGAACATTTGCTTGCTGTGTCTTTATTGGGAATAGTTCAGTCTTATTAGCAATGTATATTTTAAAAAGAGGAGAGAGATTAAGGCAAATCCATATCTATCCTGTAGATATGATGGAGAAGTAACAATATTTCAGAAAGTTTTAAAATAAATTTAGATTACATTAAGTTATTCTTGGAATTTTATGTCATGGTTAGGCAAGTTGTGGAGAAGATGGGTTTGTTTGGTGTCTGAGAAGAGACAAGACTTTTTAAAAATCCTTACTTTTTTGGATGTATGTGCCTCCATTCAGCTCTCTACACAGGACAAAGGTGTTTTTATACCCTCTACACCATATAGGCAAGTACTGAGGTAGGGGTGAGTCTCCATCCTTTGGACAATCCAGGTAAGGCACATGGGTTTTGCTGAGACTTATTTACCAGGACACTTGTCAGGAGAAAGCAAGCCCCCCAAATTAAATTGCAAGATGGTGACATATTAACAAACTTCAAAAGGGGCATTGTGTGCATAACAGAAAGGGATGAGGCGAGTATGCCTTTGCAGTTTCTAATACAACAGGTTTTCCTGAATAGACATTTGACACAGTAGAGCAGAGATTTAATGTTCAGAATGTGGGTTTTTTTAGAAGTTTCTATAACTTTTATCTTCTTGGCAATTGTAGCTTTTCTTCAAGAATAAAATCTCTATAACTTGAGCAATTACTGTATATTGAATGCAGCTTTACTAGTGCCTCAAAGGAAAGACAGTATGAGTCACACAGCCCACACAAATAAGCCCCAAGGCTATTCTTATCCATGGAGCTCAGATCAATAGTGGGATGAAGGGGCTGAATAGTTGTCATTGGCAATTTAGCACTATTGCATTCCACTTTTTAGAAGCCCTTCTCCTTTGCTATCAGCCATTCTTGCTTTGCAAAGATAGGCTTTTGAGATTTTAGTACGGCATTGCTGGTGGTAAAGATTGGGGACAAGAAATAAGAATGTTAGATAGTTTTGGCACAAAGCATGAAAGTTCTGGGATGAGCCTAGAGTAGGGCTGGAACATACTATCGAGAAAGTAGAGAAATGAGCAGGCTAGGCCAGGGCTGACTATCTGAAAGTAAGGTGTCCCTATGAAAGCTTTCATAAACCTAAATGGTTTATGAAACCATAAAGCGAAGAAGCAATTACATTGATTTATATGGAAAATTTTTTAGGTTCTCAGACCCAAAATTCAACACATGCACAATGCCTGCATTTTGTTCACCAAGATGAAAGCTTAATTACATCCAGTTTTATGCTAAGTGGAATACCCTTAGGAGCTCTCTTAGGCTTTTTGGAAACCTTAGAATACATCTTGCTTAGGGATGGACAAATAAGTCCAGATAAAGCACAGATTTTGACGTACACGGTTCAAAGCTTCGTGATGGTTTGCTCAAATGCTGACTGTAATTCCTGGGGAAGGAACTTGAGGTGCCACTCTCACGGCCCTGCCTGCACACTGAGCCAATAAGGGCTCCCTGCAAAACAAACACTGAAAGGCAGTTTTGCTTTCCACCTTTTATCTTAGGAGCACAAAGTCTCTTCAGATTTTTGTTGGTTAGCAAAAGCAGGTATTGATGTAAATTCTTTGTAAAAGTGAGTGGTGGAATGTGAACTTTTGAAAAGCCGGGGGATATCTGTATGATTCAACTCAGTAAGTCGGTCAGGATTTGGGGAAAAAAGATTGTTTCTATGAATTCTCATTTTTTATGCATTTTCATGGTGAAAATTTGAGTAGTAATAACTTCTGACTATATTAAAAATTGAAATAAACAAATAAATGCATGTTCATTGTCAAATCGTCCTTCCTGCCTATGAGGCACGTAAGCACATTTTCAGAGCCATGTCTCGGTGGGGACTGATGGGAGAGGCCGCCCAGGTTTCAGGCCATTGGTGATTCATTGCCAGTGGAGAATTTAAGAGCAATAATAAAACATTTAGTGGATCTGCTTTTTTTATTAATACCATTTGCCCACAATTCTAAACAATGTCAGTAGTGAAATATGTCACCTCTCCAAAGAGGCCCACTCCCAATGTCTTGCCCTTAGTATACCAATCTATTTTTGCTTTGACAAAATAGACCATTCTGGAAATATTTTTTTCTGTAAAAAAAATCCTAAACATTTTTCTTGGACCACTAATCAATATTATTCTGTTTAAAATTTCACATTTACCTGTCATTTCATCATTTATTTAAACAATCCTCCTGTTTGGGTTAATTTAGATTGTTTCTAATTTTTCTCTTTTATATTTAATTACTTGTATTTTAAAAGTGAAACTGTTGAGTCAAACTGAATGGGAAAATTTTAAGGATTCTAATTCTTTGAAAAGTCCACTGGAGAGTAATTACTTTTGACACTGCCACTAAGAGTGTGAGAGAGCAGACGTATCCTAACGGCTGTGCCGACACTAGAATTTATCTTAGTACAACACAACACAAAATACAAACAAAAAACTCGGTCACTTTGACAGGCCAGTTATTGTACTTACTATTGTAAGTTGTATTGCTTTAGTTAGCAATGCAGCTAATCATTCTGTTGTGTTTCCTGGAATATTTTTATTTCTGTTCTTAGAGTCAGCTTCTCATGTCTGTTAGTGATCTCCTTCAATGAACAGCGTGTATGTATACATACACCCATTCATCAAAATCTGTGTATGTTAAGAGCAAAAACTTTTGTTTATTACATGTGTTGCAGATATTTCTTTGAAGTTTGTTATTTGCCTACCATTTTGCTTTGAAACTTTGGGTTTATCTGAATTTTTAAATTTAATACTGTTCTATCCTATTTTTAATATTTACCAAAATCAACAGTGGGGTTATATTCTTTCACATTTTCTTCTTTACATTTAATGTTATATTCTGTTGGGACTACATTTTGGAGTATAAAATAGTAAATCAATTAAATTGTTTTATAGAATAATCATTTAATCTTTTCCCTCTGACATAAAATCACACACACATAAAACCTTCACACAGTTGGGTTTGGGAGCTTTGTGGTATACTCTATATATTCCATCTGATGCCAGTGTCACTCCATTTCAATTATTGCACTTCCATCATGTTATTCTATGTCAAGAATACTATGTTCCCCTTGTTAATATGCTTATAAAATATTTTATGAGTTGGTCCAGCATTTATACTTCAACATATGCTGGAAAATTGTACCAACACATTCATAAAAGAACTCCTGTTAAGATTGGTATTGGAATTATACTAGTCTATAATTTAATTGCATTATAATTTTATGATTTAAATGATTTCTATTTTTTAATTTAATGACTTTTTTCTCTAAGTACCTCATACATACTTAAAAGAATATGTTTTTTTAGGGTAAAATTATTATTTTTTATTCTGTTTCCCAAATTTTTGTATTTTTTCTATGTTCTCCCCTGCCACTTCTTACTTCATTATTAACA
>VMDR010032634.1:0-11639 GCA_007922815.1 Macrotus californicus
AAGAGATGGAATGTTAAAAGGTGATCCGTTGTGGCATCAAATGCACTAGATACACCAAAGTTCATGGTGAAGTGGGAGAGAAACACTGGGGATTCTCACTGGGTAGAGACTCATTTCTAAAGGTAGGAAATAAGTGAGGATATTACTTTCAGAGCAAAGGTCCAACAAAAAAGGGGGTGCCAAATATGGATAGAAAGCACAATAATAACCTTTTAGCTTTCCACAGAAATTGTAATGAACAAGTTCTGTGGTATGGAAGCTTGAAGTCATAGGTAAGAAATACCCATGGATCATCACATAAAGGCCACTACCACATCCATGGAAATTTGGGGAATACACCATTTTGCTGAGAGAATGACTAATTAAGTACTGATAGGTAATGATAATACAAAAAACACTGGAAGGAACTAGAAACTGTCATTGCTAATTTTACAGAATTCCAGTGACATTAATTTTGCAATACCAATTATCACTCAGTGGCAAAATTAAGACTGGATTTCTTCTGTTGACTAATTATATTAATTCATAAATGAGGGAACTTACAGCTTATTTCAAGTCGTATGAAGTCTGTAATGCCAAGGTTTTCTAAAAAAACTCCAGATAAAGCTGTGGTTTTAAAAAAGAAGGAAATATCAGCACTGAATTCCGCATGGAAGGTAGGAAAGTGTAGGTAGGAGGCTTCTGTGTAAAATGAGACTGCATTCCAGAAGTGCCCTGCAAATAAGAAAACCCTTAAGCATGGTTTACTGTTTGGCAGTGGGGTATAGAAAGCTGAGAATGTGGATGATAATTCTCAAGCCTGGGGGAAACTACATGGAAAGGGGAAAGGGAATAAAAACATCCTGTGCTTATGTAATGCAGAAAGAACACTGCTTTCCAACAGTACTCACTGTCACCATAGCAACGCAGGGGACCAATTTTCCAAGCAGCTTCTGAGTTTGATCTGTTGGTATCAGTGATAACTATCTGAGTTACAGGCAAGTGGTCTTTGAAGGAAAGAAAGCCAGTATCATTTGTCCTGAAAAACATAAATTAAGACAAAAGGAGAAAAGGTGGATAACACAGGGACTCTTTACCAAGACTCCTCTTTACAGAAGTGATTTTGGTGATTGCAGCAGGGTGGGGCAGGATGGAGGGTAACAGAGAGCCTTTCATTTCCTAAGTGTGTGTGAAAAGCTGGAATGCCAATTACAAAACCCATGGTCAGCTTCCAAAATCAAGCTGATTTTGCATCTTTCCTAAGTTTTTCAAGAAACACAGGTAGTTTTCAGATCTTCCTTTTGCTTGTTGTAGCTAAGACCACACACCAGCCCAGGGCAGTGCTGGCAGGAAGGAAACATTGCCTCTCTCTTCATAGCTCTTTATAAAGAGACTGGTTATCTCAGGAACTCCTTTGTTTGTTTTTTATTTGTTTGTTTGTTTTCATTACTTTATTGTGTGCAATTACATTTGTCTGCATTTTCCACCTACCACTCTACCCCACTCCAGCCAAACCCCTCTCCCTCCTTTGCCTCCACATTCTCCCTTGGTTTTGTCCATGTGTCCTTTATAGTAGTTTCAGGAACTCCTTTGAAATGGCATCATAAATCCCTATTACAGCTCATTTGTGAAATCACTCCAAGTACTTGTTTTAGCCACCTGCCAACCGTTTTAATGAGCTTAGGATGCTTATCACCTTTTATCTCTAAGTAAAAAGCAAGTCTTTGTAGTTACTGCTTTGTTGCTCTTCATTTTGTTCTGTGTTTTAAAGATCTCAGTTGTTAAGGACATTGGCCTTGCCTTTGTTAAATATGCAAGCAGGAAACTGACCAGTCAATCTTTGACAATTTTTTTAAAATAATAGGATTAAGCTATAGATTTTTTTCTCTTTGTACTTGTGTTGTTGGACTATTGATAAGAACATACTATTTGACTGAGAATAAAAATAAATGTAGGTAATTGAATTAATAAATATTTTGAACCAAAAATATACTAAGGGATATGTCTATTTTTCCCACACTAACACCTCTGTGCAGTGGGTGCCATTATTCCCATTTACCAATTAGAAACTGTGGCTCAGAGATATCAGGAAACTTGCCTAACGTAACATGACAGAGGGGCAGGAGTGTAGTCACGTACTTGGTATCTGTCCCATATCTAAACTTGACAAGTATGTCATAAATATATGCTAATGTGAGTGGAACTGAATCATATGAGGCAGTCTGAGAACCACAGACAAGTGGGCTGGGCTTCCCACTAACACAGCCTCAGTTAAATGAAAGATGGGTCATCTTGCTGGTACATGGGGATTGAAAGACAGAGCAACATTCTCCAATATTCAGGGCCAAGTATATGATGCAGCAAGTTGATAACAAGAACATAAAGGAGCAGAATCACATTTGTGATTTTGCTGTATTCATAAAGAAATCAACAAAACACTCACAGTCAACGTTAAATTTCAGTGTCATTTACCCCTCTGAATTTAGAGACAACAAAAATAACATTCCAGATTATTAATTGGAAAAACATGGCAAGGACCAAATAGTGCAATATAGTGCTTTAAGGGTATAGCTTTGGAAACAGACAGATTTGTTCTAGAAAATCCGGCCCCCGATTTCTATCTGTGTTAGCTTGGGCAGACCACTTTATTTCTGAGACTCCCCAGTATCCTCAGTTTTAAAATGGAGATAAATTCTATTATCATAGAGTTGCAGAGAGGATTAAATGAGATTATATAATCTTAGCATGGTGTCTGATATATGGGACATGCTGAAAAACAGAGTGGTAACACTCAACTTTAATTCTTATCTGAACTAAGACGTCTGTTTCTTTTGAAAGTACAGCTCTAAATGTTACTTAGAATCAATTTTGAGTCTTCATATTCCAATATCTCTTCAGGAAGAGATTGCAAAGTAAATTCCAAATAGTCAAAGTGGTATAAACCAAAACCACACCCTCTCTCAGTGTAGTTCTGTATCTCCATAGGATTCTTTTCTCTCCATTTTTATTTTCAAGGTGAAATGGCATATTGCCTCCCTTACACACTGTCATCTTGTCAACATCAATTTGATGTCCTTGTGTCAAAGTATTGGAATATCCAAATAGCACTCTAAGGATAAAAACCTTTTCTAAATAAAAGAGAAAAATAATTTATATTAAGTTTGATGACGCAATACATATTACCAAAAGTGCTTTTCATCTGAAAACTAAAATAAATAAATACATAATAAATAAATAAATCACTGTTCTCCGAAGTTATTTAATGGGATAGAAACAGATACAAAGTCAAATGACAGCAGAGACCAGGAAAGGAGTAAAAATGAGTGCAACTGTCTTTATGTTAGATGATAAACGGAACCTGACACACAGGTTCACTGTCAGGGGAAAAAACAGAGAGAAGATAGGACAGCTGGAAGGAAGAAAGTGGGTGGTCCATCTAAAGAAGGCAGCGATATCCATTGGTAAAGAGTTAATTATGTTAGTCATATGTAATAAGATCAATGGGCTAACCTGGAATATTAATGTAAAACTTTTCAATTTTTAAATCTTGGCAATGAATTTAAAATTCTTAAAAAAAAAAAAAAAGGAAAAAGAAACAGTGTGGTGGGGACCCAGCATTGCACTGGTCACTGAAATGCAGCTGAGAAATACATTCAGTTGACAGGCAACCTACTTATTCATGCTCTTAGGGTCACACTGAGAATTAGACTGAATTTAATTAAGTTTGTGAGTGACACGTATGATTCAAACTCTTCAAAGCATTCATGGGTAGAATATCTGGAGGGTGGGTGGTGGTGGTGGATTTTAACCTTAAGAAAATGATACAAATTGTATCATTTGCTGTAACTTGGTACCTATTGATAGCAGAGAGTCCACAGCTCCACGTGAGACTTTCCACACATTGTCTTGTTTTTCATTCTCTTTCGTTTGACCTTACTTTCTCAAGAGCAAACACTTCACAGACTCTGTCTCCCTTTGGAATATAGGAGACTCTCCCTCGGGGGAGGGGTGCCGACATATTTGGTAAGTACAGGACCGACTGTGCTGTGGTGGGAAAGCATTGCCATTTGAATCAGGTGGGCCTGGGCTGAACTCATGTACCTCAGCATACTCGTGTGATCTCAGTGAGGCCACTCTGGGCCTCGGTTTCTGTATCTAATAAACGGTGATAATAACACTAATTTGATATTGTGTGATGCAAATGTTCATAAAACAGTTAATACACTGACTATTGCATAGCAGGGACTCAAATAGCTATTGAAATTCCCAGTAAAGTTTGACATTAAAATATGGAATACAAAAAATTTTTAAAAGGCAAATAAGGAAGGGAGTCCCCCTGCTGATGAACAAGAAATGAAGAGGCCAGCCTCAGACTCCAGCTGATGGAGACTCTCAGGGCACGGAAAAGTCGGGTATCAAGAAACACACATGACCTAATAAAATTGTGAATTAAGAAAAACAATTGAGAAAAATATTTTCAGGAGAAGAGGCATGGCACAGAATTAGTCAATGTGGTCTCCTCTCAGTTTAGTATCTGAATCTTGAAATTTTATCAAACTCAGAATTGCAGAGTACAACAGGACCCTCTGATTTCTAGCAGAGGTGTCCAACCCCCAGCCCACAGGCCGCATGGCCACCCAGGATGGCTTTGAATGTGGCCCAACACAAAATTGTAAATTTACTTAAAACATTATGAGACTTTTTTTGTGATTACGTGAGAAAATGTATTTAATGTGTGGCCCAAGACAACTCTTCTTCTTCCAGTGTGGCCCTGAGGTACCAAAAGGCTGGACACCCCTGCTAATGTATCAGAAAAGACTGGTGAAAGGTGGCATGCTCCCATTTGCTTTCACCAACCAATTTTAGCTAACCGCTGCTTTGTAACCTTTTTTTTTTTTAGTAGAGTCATTTGGTGACTGAGTCTAACAAAGAGTTTTTTTCTTTCTTTTTCACATCCTCTCTCTTTCACTCAGAAGTAAAAAAAATAAAACCTTATGAATAAGATAGAAAAACATAAAACACTAAGCAAAGAGCTCCAGACTTCTGCTTCCTTTGAAGCCCTTCGGTGAATCTGAGTAGATGAGTCTCAAGACACTGCACACCGGCCCCTTGAGCGGGTGAAACAGTGCACTCCAGGGCCTGTGCCTTCAAGGGACGGCTGGTAAGACGCCCACAGGCAACTCTGCAAGTCCAAAGTACCATGTTGATGCTCGCCAATAATTCTATCCTAACTTTGGTGTAGGCAATTATTTCCCCTTTGTCTTCCTTCTGAGGATTTCCAGAGAAAAGTGACCTAGGGGATTAAATGATAAGAAGCTCAAAATAAGCTAAAGAGTCCCTTGGCTGTCCAAAAATTCCAATGCAAGCATATACTGTGGTCACATATATTGTTCAAGTCCATACCTGGAGATATCTATTCAGCTGTGCCCCACCCTGGCAAGATCATAGCTGGAGTCTTATTTTCAGATCCTAGCAAAACAAAGCAATTCTGGCAGATATTTAACATTTTCAGAAACTATATTTCTTTTATAAATATTATAGAAACTTGAAACTGTAGGCTCAATTCAAATAAATGTGAGAATGCAAAATTAAGTCACATAAATACAGCCAAAGTGTACCCGATGTTACTTTATTACTAAGAAATTAAAATGGTTCTCAAGATTTTATGAGTATACATTTGATTTAAAAAATACTACCACAAACAAAGATTTTGGAGGCAAGATTTGATTAACCTGTTCTCAAAGGGAAGAAGGCAGTGTTCAGTTCTGCCTTGAGAGTTCCTCAGGAAATCGATGGCATTTTTTTCTCCCATCTCATCAGCTCCATTCCCCTTTCCTCCTCAGAGAAGCACCATCAGGCTTTTCTCCCTTCACTCCATGGAAACTTCTCACTGAATTACCAATGTCCATTGCAATATGGCAGCCTCTAATTTTGTTGCAGCATTTCTGAATGTTGCCTTTTTTTGTTGTTGTTACACCCACTTTTTCTCCCTATGAATATGTATCATTCAACTGCCTACGAAGTCTTTCCTTTAGATGTCAAAAAGACTCATCTCTCACTTATACACCCAAACGTCTTCCACTTGCTATGTGTTTCCAGGGGCTGGTTTTCCTACTTGTCTGTTACTCAAATCTGTGAATGACCTGTGCCCATGACCCCAGTTGCTCAGTCCATACCCATGCAGGTTTTTGTCTCTTCTATTTTCCTCACATCCTCGGTTACTCTTGATTAACAGCTTCCACTATTTTACCTTCTTTAAGTCTTTCAGTTCAACTGCCCTATCTTCATCCGCTTGGTCTCAGCTTTTATTTTTTAATTGAATTTATTGGTGTTACATTGCTTAATAAAATGATTGGGTTGGCCAAAAAGTCTAGTTTTTTTCCATAATGAAAGACACAGTTTTCACTTTCACCAATAACTTTATTTATTGATTTGGCTATTTTGAGTATCTGGCTATCTCTGTTATGGTAAAACATTTGATTGTTCTCAATTAATGTCTTGATTTGATCACTGTCAACTTCATCTGGTCTACACGACCATGGAGTATCATCCAGCAAGAAATCTTTAGCACAAAATTTTGCAAATCACTTTTGACACTTTTGATCAGTCACAGCACGTCTTTTTAGCATTTCAGTGCATATTTACCTTTCTCAAACTAATAAAGCATAATATACCAAAAATGTGGTGTATTTTCTTCCATCTTCAATAATAAAATGACTACCAAAAATTCACCAATTTCTATGTTTTTTAACTGTACAATGGTATGACAGCTGTCATGATACAATCTGACAAAATTGTATTGAATGAAGTTCAAGACAACTAAGAGCTACTAAATCCATCTTACAGAAAAAAACGAACTTTTCGGACAACCCAATATATAGATTTCAAGAGTACATACCTATATATATAGTAGGTATACTGCATTGTTGTCGGGAACCACCCTGTCTGGTTCCAGAAGCTGTAATCCCCATGGCTAAGGGTGAGTAAAGAGACCTTGGGACCATAAGCCACTAAGGAGAAAAAGCTTATCTCCTTAGCAGGGGCACTGCCTTTGCCCCTTTTACTTCACCTTGCTTGGCCCTGGACAGATGACAGGGTTAGTCAATGACAGGTAAGATTCCTCAAGGGAGGGGTGACCTAAGACAGGCACTGTTGGGAAGAGACTCTGAGGGAAGGACTTAGGGGGCTATAGAAAAGGGGGTAATGAATCCTCGCCCCTTGACTTTGACATAGCCCGAATCCTCCTTCTGCTTGTGAGAAGTCTCCTAATCTCTTGGCTGCCTTACTTCCCCTACCTGATTTAAACCTGAAACAAAGCCAGAGGTGGGTGCAGCCCTGGGCAGGGACAGGCAGTCCCCCAGGGCAATCAAGCCTAAGAAAGAATGCATAAAATCCTGTGAAACCTGCTTTGTTTATACCCTCAATTTAAATGGTAAGCATCCAAGCATAGAATGAGTTTGTTTCCCCCAAGTTTTATTGCCCTTTAGCTATCTGACCCTGAGTCAGAATAAGCCCTCATAGTTCTTTGTATGTTATCTATTGTTTGATCCTTACTGCCTGACAGTGATTGATGAGCTTTACCTGTATTCCTGTGCAAACTGAACCCAATAAAAGCCCATTGAGGAACAGGCTTCTGGCCCTTCTCCTTTGAGAGCTGGGCCACCTTTCCTCCCCAAGTAGATCATGTCTTGGTAGACTTATTCTCATCTGAGGTGGACAGGGGGCTCTGCAGACAGAGTCCCCCCACATATTGTGTGTTCACCATCCAAAGTCAAGTCTTCTTCCATCACCATTTATCCCCTGTTTACCTTCTTCAACCCCTCTCATGCCCCTGTTCCCTCTACTAATCACCATACTGTTGTCTGTATCTATGTTTTCCCCCCCCTAATTCCTTTGCCTATTTCACCAAGGCCTTCAGCCCTCTCCACTCTGACAGGTGTCTGTCTGTATTATACATCTATGAGTCTGTTTCTATTTTGTTTGTTTATTTTGTTCAGTAGATTCCACATATAAGTTAAAGCATGTGGCATTTGTCTTTCTCTGACTGGCTTATTTCACTTAGCATAATATCCTCTAGGTCCATTCATGCTGTCAGAAATGGTAAGGTTTCCTTTTATTTCATGGATGAGTAGTATTTTATTATGTCACCCACTCACTTATTGATGCACACTGGGGCTGCTTCCAAACCTTGGCTATTGTAAATAGAGTTACAATGAACATAGGGGTGCACATAGTCCCATGAATCAGTGTTTCAGGTTTCTTCGGATATATTTCCAGAATGGAATTGCTGGCTCATAAGGTAGTTTTATTTTTAATTTTTTGAGAAAGCTTCATAATGTTTTCACAGTGGTTGCAACAATCTGCATTCCCACCAATAGTGCACATGGGTCCCCTTTTCTTCATGTCCTTGCCAACACCTGTCACTTGTGGATTTATTGATGATAGCCATTATGACAGGTTGGAGGTGATACTTCATTGTGGTTTTAATTTGCATTTTTCTGATGATTAGTGACGTTGAACATCTTTTCATATGATGATTTACCATTTATATATCCTCTTTGGAGAAGTATCTATTCAGGTTTTTTGTCCATTTTTAAAATTAGGTTGTTTTTCTGGTGTTGAATTGTTGAGTTCTTTGGTCTCAGTTGTTTGGAGGCCTTGGAGTCCCATCCTGGGCCTTGGCCTAGTCACCTGACCTGGCTCCCTGTTTTTAATCTCTACGCTTGCTTGCTTTCTTTCATTCTTCTCCACGCTGGTCCCAGAAACACACTTACAAATGCAAACCATTCATTCTTGGTAGCTTAAAACCTTTAAAGAGGTCTCTATTTCTTACAAGTAGACTCTGAATTCCAAAATACTCCATATAATAGAGTGAACAATAAAATACTATTAAAACCACAATTGCCTTTCACAGAGAAAACTTCTTTCTAAAAAAATGATCCATAAGTTAGAGACACTACTTTGAGAATATTGATGGCTTTGGGATTCAACTGAGCACCCACATGACCAAAACTGAGCACTGGAGTTGTCTGTTGGCTTTCCCTGGGTACATGAACATCAGAGTAGAGTTTTACACCTTACTGTATTTAATCCTCAACCCTGTGATGATGTTGCAATCATTACCTGGCTTGTACAGGAGAAAAAAACAGGTTCAGAGAGGTGACCAAACTTCTCAGGGTGCATCATTTGTAAGTAGAGAGGCCAGAGTTTGAATAGCAAAGCCTTTACGGAACCCACCGTGATCACCTGCTCTCCGGGCCTAGTCTCACTCCCACAGAGAGCGACTATTCCATGAATTTGAATGAAAAGCTGTTATTTCCCACATTTAGTCTACATTTTCTCAGGGAAGTTCTGGGGTAACAAAACAGGCCCTGCATTCTTGAGTTATCTTCTTGGGTCTCAATCTGACCATCCCCATTCCATTCACACAAGCTTCCTTCACACAAGATACAATTCAATTGATTAGGTTTCAGTTCACTAATTTGCAACCATTTTCCAGGCCTATGTTCCCCAAGGTTACATAGGGTGACCTTGGCAGGAGTTCTGGTTGTTCACAGACTCTTTGGTTACACATTTCCAAGCAATCTCCTGGCTCATTTCTGTTTCAGGCAGACCCATCCAGTACATGATTATTTTTGCTACCTAACTTTCAGAGGACAGCCCCGTTTTGGGGAGAGTGTTCTTTTGTCATTTCACTCACAATTTATTGGCTGAATGATATATTTTACTATTCTGGTGTGCTATTTAACTATGTTATTGTATATATGTGTATATGCATTTCGTAGAAACTAGTTTAACTTCTATAAATAAATGTTGCCTTTTACAGTTTATTTAAGATAGTATAAAAATAAAAAGAATAATAGAAATGCTGACTAAGACATTTTTGAGAACTAAATACATGGTACATCTGCTATATGCACAAGTTATTTTTAACTCAGCCAGTACTCCCCAGAGAATCCTTTAATTTTTTAATTTTATTTTATTTTCTGTATTTTTCATAGAATAGAAACCTGAAGCTCAGAGTAGCTAAGTGATTTACAGTCTATAGGTCATACGTGACAAATCCAGGGTTCGATCATCCCATTACATAATAAAAGAGTATTTAAAAGTAAATCACATCTTACACCTAGAAAATGAGGGTGCTGCCAGCAAAAGTAGATGTGAGCTCCAAATGTGAATTCAATTGTGTAAATTCTAAATGTATTACATGTACTATTTCATAATGTTTTCACTAAAAACCAGTACGGCATACTTGCAAAGAAGACAAAACCATTTTTCCCCCTTTCCTCTTGCTCTTGTGCCTCTTCCTTCTCTTTCATCTTCTTAATGATGAAGATTCTGGGAGAGGAAGATGGCGAGATAGATGGGAGTGGAGTCCACTTCCCAATGCGCACGGGTGAAACTCCTAGCTGATCTTCTCAGGAACAGAGCGAACAGCCAACAATATCCTAGCATATATGAAGACTGGAGACACAAAATTATACAGGGCATTGAAAAATCACACAGTAAGCACCATGTTTCAGGACAATAAGGTCCCTGGGACCAGCGTGGAGACCAGGGAGGCTGCAGCCCCAGGCCCAACGTCTGCTGGGTGTGCTGTAGGATTCTTGAGAGAGAGCCACATCAACGGCTCCCTCCCCTGTCAAACAAGGTTTGAGCAGCACTGGGAAAGACTTGGATGCTTGAAGTCGCAAGGGGTGAATAAAGATAAAGTGACAAAAACACAGGAGCTCTGTGCACCCACTGAGACTGTGGAGGCCAGCTGGGGACAGTCGGGCCTTGAGGGACCCAGACCCTGTCAGTCCCCCATCTGATTGCAGAGCAGGGCTGTGTGGGAGGCCCGGTGCTTGTTTGGAGTGGTAGGCTTGAGCAGAAGGAGTTTTTCAAAAAGAAAAAGAGAACAAAGAGGCACTCAGAGACTGTTTGGGGAATTCTCCTGCAGTAGCCACCTAGGCATACTGCACCCTTACCCCCACCCAGCCGCGTGGTGGTCCCGAAGTGGAGCAGAAGGCCCTGCACTCACACCCAAAGCCCCTGGACAGTGGGCACCCGAACCCGAGGAACCAGAGGCTGCCTATCCCGTCCCAGTAGCGGAGGCTGAGAATGTACGACCGGAGCCCTGGGAGGGAGCGCGCCTGACCCATTTGCCCAGAGGCACTGGCACCCTACCCCGGCACTCCGTGGGAAGCATCAGAGGAGGTGCACACATGCATCCACAGCATCAGCGGCACCCGACTGGCTCTCTAAGAGGAAAGCATAGACACCCCTGCAGAGGAGAGCTTCAGGGCTCAGCAGTCAGCAATCCCCAGAAAGACTTAACTCAGTGGGAGAGCTGAACTAGCCTGAAGAGACTCTGAGAATTCCTAGCATCTAGGACAGCAAAGAACAAGAAGGAAGTATGTGAATTGTCCCTAACTGGAACACCTCAAGAACAGCCAACTGGTGGTCTGAAGGCCTAGGCTGAGAGCAGAACAGGATGGGGGCCCTGCAGTGAACTGAGGAACTGGTCCTGAGGCTGGGCAACAGTGAAGTCCGCAGCTTAGGAAGAGAAAAAAGCAAAACCAATCCCCCCAAGCCTGCTGCAGCCAGAAGATCAGCTGAACTGGCTTGGCCTGTATGAAGCCAGTAGGAGGTTTTTTTTTTTTTTTTTTCCTTTTAAC
>VMDR010032635.1:0-11652 GCA_007922815.1 Macrotus californicus
CCCCTGGTTTTTCCAGCAAGTTTACTTGGTGAAGTATTATCCATTTGTGAAGCCTCAACTTGTTTGTGAAATCAATTATTGATTTTAATTGATTTATAATTTTAAGTCTTTGGTGCTTCAACACATAAAGTGTCTTGGTTTGTTTATTATGGAGGCTTCTAAAACTGTCTGAGTTGGACCTGGTTATTTCTTAGGTTTCCTCGTTCTCAAACAAACAGTGCGACCTTTCACAGGCTGTTATTACTTCCTCATATCATTAAAGTTTTTCATTACATATTGATACATGTTGGTTTCATCCTCAGAGTTTATCCACCTTGCCAAGTTCTTGGAGATTGTTCTCTGGCTTTCCATAGTAAGACTCCTGAGGCCTGTAGCTGTACCTGTCTGAGATTAACTAGTTAGCTAGCCCATTTTTGTTGTCTGTAATGTGTATGCTTCCCTCCCCTTAATATAGCCCAGATTGTATCTAATTGCACAGCCATGGGCATGATGAGAAAGAAACTGCCATTGAAAAGCACATCTGCTTTTAAATAAGGAAAACGTCTTATTATTGGTATTTTTCTCCTAGAATTTCCTGTCTCTAGGGTAGAATATCACCAATTTTGGAAGAGAATCCTAAAGAGAGAGCTTGCAAACGCATACGGTATTCAGCGTGACATTAGCAGGTGCAACAAGGCTTTAAAGACTGCAGTTAGGCATTTCCAAATTGACGTGAAAACGCATAGGGAGCCCCAATCCGTGTGATTTATGCCGAAGAACAGTTTCCACGTGGGCTGCTCTTCCACATTCAAAGTACTTTGAAACCCTATCTTTTTCTTTCTATTATTGATACCAAAATAGAACACTAATATCACATTTTAAGTAAAAACACAACATCAATTTATATTGGTTTAGAAGAACATAAGACTGAGATGTTTAGAAGATTTCTGGAGGCTGCTTACAGCCTACTTATTATGGCTAGAGTTCAAATCCCCCACATCGCCTTCATGAAAATGTTGGCAGAATAACTGAAAAAAAGCAGAGAAGATTTTTTTTTTCTTTCTGTTTAAAGTTTTAAAATATCAGTTAAAGGCCCAATCTTGGTTTTCCACTGAGTTAGTCTTAATTGATTCTATTTTTAGTTAATCACTATGTAGTAATTATTATTATTTATAGGTAATCACTCTAGAAGTCATTGGAAGTTCCAAAATTGATCACATATTATCCCCAGGTCACTTTTAGAATGTTAAAGGACTTAAAATCTCACACAAATAATCAGGTATCTTGATATTTTCAGTAGTCCGCCCCCCTTATCCATGGTTTTGTTTTCTGGGGTTTCAGTTTCCTTCAGTCAGCCATGATCTTAACACATTAAGTGGAAAATTTCATGAATAAACAATTCATAGATTTTTTCTTTTTTTAATTAAATTTTTTTAGATAAAGGAAGGGAAAGAGAGAGCAAGAAATATCAACTTATTGTTCTAGTCTATTTATGCATTCATTGGTGATTCTTGTATCTGCCTTGATCAAGGGTTGAACTCACAACCTTAGCATATTGGGGTGATGCTCTAACCAGCTAAGCTACCTAGCCAGGGCACAATTTATACATTTTAGATTGCATGCCGTTCTGAGTAGCATGATGAAATCTCTCTCCATCTTGCTCCTTCCAACCCAGGACACAAATCACCCCTTTGTCCATGATCTCCACACTGCATGTATATACTACCCTCCCATTAGTAAACATCTTGGTTATCAGATTTACTGTTGTGGTATCATAGTACTTGTGTTCATAACCTTTATTTTACTTAATAGCTCCAAAGCACAAGTGTATCAATGCTGGCAATTTGGGTATGCCAAAGAGAAGCCATAAAGTATTTCCTTTAATTGTGAAGGCAAGTACAGTGCAGTAAGATGTTTTGAGAGAAGGCTACATTCTCATAACTGTTATTACATTATATTGTTATAACAGTTCTATTTTATTCATGATTAGTTATTTTTGGTAATCTCTTATTGTACTTAGTTTATAAACAAAACTTTACCATAGGCATGTTGTATATAGGAAAAAATATAATATATATAGGATCAGTACTATCTGAGGTTTCAGGCATCCACTGGATGTATTCCCTGTAGACAAGGGGTGCTACTGATTAGTTACGACCATGAAGTAGAAAGCAATGAGTGTCAGAGAGCAATTAAAGTATGATGTGTGCTGAATAGGAAAGTATGCATACGTTTACTTTAAGAATTTAACATAACTGCTGTGATCCATTGTTGTCACCCATTTGAGCAGAAAATGATATCTATCTTGTTTATCAATTATATCATGCATATTAACCTTGAATTTCAACTAGAAGGCAAATGCTGAGAATCAGTATCATATTTGTACTCGTGATTCTTCTACATATTCCCAGTGCCGACTTATTTTGTGGTTATTACATTGGTTATACTGTGTGTCATATGTTTCACTGATGTTATTTTTATCAATTCTCTCAAGTACCCCTAGAGGTACATACTAATATGTCCCATTTTCTGATCAGAAAGATAAGTCAGGCTCTTACATAGGATGAGTATGTATCACATTTAAGCTTTACCACTTTACCTCTGTAAAATGTGGCAAGTACTTAAACTTTCTATAATTCATGATCTTTCATCTGTAAGTGGGGTATACTCTAATTGTATTTTGGAAGGGGGTTAAGTAAGTTAAATGTATTGAAATGTCTAAAAGAGAGCTGGTACATGTCAAGCAGTATATGTTTGCTGTTATTCCAATAGCACACCTAGTTAATTGCAAACCAGAACATCAACCCAGGTATAATGGTTATTTCAATTATTTTGTGAAAAACAGAATTCTTACTGAAATATATAAAAGAGGATTATAAAACTAATATCCGTTTTTCAGCAGTAAATAAAAAAATTTGGCTAAATGCTTCTTCTGTCCGTATTAAAATGATCTTGTAGTTTTTTTCTCCTTTAATTTGTCAGTGTGTTGATTTTCCTTAATTGGTTTCTAATATTAAGCAAATCTGGAATCCCTGAAATCCTGGCAATCAGCTCAAATTAATGAAAATATAGTATTATTTTTCATATTACTACACTCCATTTGTTAGTATCCATGTATCTGTTACTCCATGAAAATGGATTTTTCTTCATTCTCTGGCTATTTTCTACATCTTCTTTTTGTCTTTGTTATCCTGCAGTTTCTTTGTGATGTGTCTACGTGAGAATCGACTGCTTCCTTCCTGTCTCCCTCCCTTTGTCTATCTCCCTCCCTCTCCCCTTCTGCCTCCTTCCCTGGCTCCTCTCCTCTCCCTGTGCACTTGCTTGGGACTCAGTGGAGTTCTTCATTGTGGCAATAAGTGTCTTTCATGAGCTCTGCAAACCTATCTCAGGGGTAAATATGATTTCACTTCTAATTCATCTAAATCTGAGAGTCCTTGGAGCCCCAACTTAATGAAGATAGTTTCTCCCCCAACTGTTTTCAGCCTTTTGTACCTCTGGTCGTCTTTGATTTCCGATCCTATCATATGGGTTGTAGATGCTTTCAAGACGAAAGCTGTTAGTCTTCTGCTTCTCCTTCTCGATTTCTGTTCCCGACTAAACGTTGGTTTAGTTGCTTCTTACCAGTGTAAAATTTTCAAAATAGTTTTCAAAATATTAAAATATTTGTATACCATGTTCAGTTATTTTGATTAGAACTTAGTGCTATGTATTACCTGAAAAAGAAATGACATTTAAACTAATATTCTTAATTATGATGCATGCATAATTAGAGCATCCATCACTCACCAAAAATAAGTTCCCATCAACTATTTTTTAAATACCGATTATGTGGGAGGCACCTTTCTGGATACGTGGGATAGATCAACGAACAAAAGAAATGTCCCTGTGCTCATGGAGTCTACATTCTAGCTTACTTGCCATTAAAAAAAAAACTGAACTCTCTAAGATAATACACCTTTGTTGTGTTTACTCATCTTTGGGGAATCACAGTAACCATACTAAGTGGTACTTTAAAATTTGCAAATGCATATACCTTAGTGTCTATTGTTATATTTTATTTTTAATGTCATTTGAATATTAGTAGACAATCACAGGAGGTATCCAACTTGCTCTCAGTCATAGTATAATAAAAATGGTTGATTTAGCTTACTGTGTTTTTTTTACTTTTAGGTGCTCCCATACTTGATTAAATACTTTAGATTTACTTTCTTTTAAAACCTGATATTTTCCTAAATCCAAGCTTTTCTGAACATGTACATTATCTTTTTGTTTTGTCTCTTCCCTGGAGTCCTGCCAAGATATTTGCTATTGAGTTATAATTAAATATTTTAATTGTTAATTTATTTTTATTTTTCTACACCTGTTTCTGCTTTTTAATAGTCCCTTTTTTATCTGTCTTGTTTTTATTTTTTCCTTTGCTTGCCAACAACATTTTAAAACTGTTATTTGTTGTTGTTATTTGGCCAGGCCAGTGCTTTCTATTTGTCTCTGTTCCTTTTTCACTGCGATTGATTTTTAACCACAAAGAGATAAACTGTGGCTTCCAACTGCTCTGTGGCTCTAGCTGCTGCAATTCCTTCTTCGAAAAGGCTGAGTGAGCAGAAGATGACTCAAATCATGAGCAGGAAGCAAATGATTTCTTCCCTCATGCATCTTTGACTCAGCGTTTGGCAAAGTCTAGAGATGTTGAGGCATTTCCCATGGTCTCATTCTTCTCCTCTCCCTTGATTGTTCCAGCGCTTATGAACCATCAGAACTTCATGGAAAGGGTCATCTTTTTCCACTGCTCATTGATATAAAACTATTTGAAAAATATGATAGTATGTTTCAAGTGATAGTTGCAATGCTCAAGTGGAAGAAAAATATCACTCAAGGTAAGTCTATTTTCTAACTTAAAGATTATCAGAGGATGTACCATTCGCCACAAACATTTTAAAATAATTATTTGGGAGACAGCTATGTAGTGAAAAGCAGTTAACAGGGATTACAGGGAAAATATAATGTAATCCAGCTTCAGGAAGCCTCAGGTGTTTCCCAGCATTTATTATCAACCAGAACTTTACAAGAAGTCTCAGGCTTACTTTTACATGATTATATAATTTTAGGCAGTTGATTTATACTATCAAAGGCCTTAGCTTGGCCATATATGCTCTGAAAGTTTTAAACTCCTTGCCTTCTCTGATTCCCTAGAGTGCCTTTGTGTGTACATTTTGCATACAGTAAAACTCACCGCGTCTTTCTTTGCACATGCAGCCCTATGTACTTTATCACATTCATAGGTTCATGTACCTGCCATCTCTAAAAGGACATGGAAGAGTTTTATCGCCCCAGGAAACTCCTCATCCTACCCCTTCACAGACATAGAGCCTCTGCCCTCCCTGATCCTGGCACTCACTGCTCTGCTCTCTGTCCCTAATGATGTCTTTTTGCAAATGTCACAGAAATTGAGTCTTACAGTGTATAACATTTTAAGATTGGAGTCTCTCACTCTGCGTAATGCCCTTGAGATTCATCCAAGTTGTGTATACCGATAGGTTTTACTTCCTGAGTAGTACTCCATTATTCTGGATAAAGCATATTTTGTTAATTCATTCACCTGCTTATGAGTGAATGAATTCGGGTTGTTTCAGATTGGGGCAATTGTAAATGGAACGTTTTATAAACGCTCAGATGCCAGATTTTTAAAAAATAAATATTTTATTTCCCTAGTGTAGCCTGCTAGGAGAGAAAGGCTGGGTCATATGGTTAGGTGTCTATTTAACTTTACAAGAAAACTGCCGAGTCAATTTCTAGAGTGGCTGAGTCTTTCTGCACTTACAGCGGCAAGGTGAGAGTGGTCCAGTTCGAATTCCCATCAGCATTTGTGCTGTCATAATCTCTATAACCATTGATTCTTAACAGACATGTCACAGTACTATCTTATCTTCATTTAAATGATAATTTTCTAGTGGGTAATGATGGTGAGCATCTTTTCATTTGTTGGTCATCTGTCTTCTTCAGTGAAAGGTTGATTCATGTCTTTTGCTCATTTTCTAATTTGGGGGTACTTTTTACGGCTGACTGTTTTAGAGTTTTTCACATAGTAAAGGTATAAGATCTTTGTTAGACATATGACTTAACATATTTTGTACCAGTGGATAACTTTTTTTTGGTTAAGATTATTTTTAGAGCAGTTTTAGGTTCACAGCAAAATGGAAAGGAAGTTACAGAGACTTCCCAAATACTCTTCCCCTCCACAAATGCATAGCCTTGCTCATTATCAATGCCTTCTGCAGTTGGATACACTAGTTACAATTGATATGTTCATACACTGAAACATCATAATCACCCAAAGTCCATACTACTTTACATTAGGAATCTCTCTTGGTGTTGTAAGTTCAATGGGTTTGGACACATGTATAATGACATGTACCCATCATTTTGGTATCACACAGAGTATTTTCTTTACACTAAAAATCCTTTTTGCTGTGCCAATTCATTTTTATGCCCACCCAGATCTATGGAAACCACTACATTTTCTGAAATTTCAACTTTATCAATAGTTTTGCCTTTTCCAGAATGTTATATAGCTTCAATCACATAGTATGTAACATTTTTAGATTGGCTTCTTTCACTTAGTAATGTGAATTTGAGGGTTCTTCCATGTCTTTTCATGGCTGGATAGCTCCTTTTTTTGTATGTGAGCAGAATAATATTTTATTGTCTGGGTTTATTTGTGTTGATTTATTCATTAACCTACTGAAGGGCACCTTGACTGCTTCTAAGTTACGGCAATTACGAATGAAGCGTCTATAAACATCTGTGTACCAGGTTTTTGTGTGGACATAGGTTTTCAACTCTTCTGGGTAAATACCAAAGAGAGCAATTGCAGGACTGTATGGTAAGGTATGTGTCGTTTTATAAGAAACTAGCAAACTGCCTTCCAAATAGCCTGTACCCTTTTGCATTTCCATCAGCAATGAATGAGAATTCCTGTTGCTCCCCATCCTTGACAGCATTTGGTGTCGACAGTGTCCTGAGGGTCTGCCATGCTAGTAAGTGTGTCGAGAGGTGTCTCCTTGTTGTTTTGTTTTCATTTGTACTTACCTAATCACCTATGATGTGGAGCATCTTTTCAGGTGTTTAATTTCAATTAGCATATCTTCTTTGGCCCTGTGTCTGTTAAAATCTTTGTCACATTTTTTAAAATCAGGTTGTTTGGAATTTACCATTGAGTTTAAATAATTCTTTGCATATTTTCAATAACAATTCTTTATCAGAAATATCTATGGTAAATATTTTATCCCGGTCTGTAGTATGTTTTTTTAATTCTCTTGACATTGTCTTTCACAGAGCAGAAGTTTTAATTTCAATAAAATCCAGCTTATCAATCATGATGCCTTTGGTGGTGTATTTAAAAAGTCATCACTGCACACAAGGTCATCTAGGCATTCTCCTGTGTTATTGTCTAGGGGTTTTAAAGTTTTGAAGTTTGTCTTTAGATCTGTGGTCCACTTTGAGTTAATTTTTATGAAGGGTGTATTCCTGTGTCTAGAAGAATGTTTCTGCATGTACACGTCCAGTTGATCTGAGATAGTTTGTTGAGAACACTCTTTGCCTCACTGCATTGCCTTTGTTATTTTGTTGAAGATCAGTCGGCTACATCCACGTGAGTTTATTTCTGGCCTCTCTATTCTGTTCCACTGATCTATTTATCTGTTCTTGTGCCAGTGCCACCTTGTCTTGATTATTTTAGCTTCATAGTAAGTCATGAAGTTGGATAGTGCCAGCACCCTAACCTTGCTCTGGTTGGTTCTTTGTTCTTGTGTTGGCTATTCTGGATCTTTTGTCTCTCCACATAAGCTTTAGAATGAATTTGTTACTATTCACAAAATAACTTCTGAGTGTTTTGATTAAATGGTACTGAATCTATATCCAGTTATATGTTGCATAATGATATATTGGTTAAAAATGGACTGCATATGTGACAGTGGTTTCATAAGACTATGAAGGAGCTGAACAATTTCTGTCAGTCACTAAATGATGCCATCGCAGTTATGACACTGTAGTGCAATGCATTACCAAATCTTTGCCGCGCTGCCAGTGTAAGCAAACCTACTGCATTGCCAGCCGTAAAAGTGTAGGCATACAATTATGTACAGTGCATAACAGTTTATTATGATACACAACTATGTCACTGGTTTATGTTTTTACTATCTATGCCTTTTATCATTATGATTGAGTGTATTTGTTCTACAAATAAAAAAGTTGCTTGCAAAGTCACGTGCTGTATTAGACTTCAGATACTACTTCATCATATCCATACAATATGTACTATTTAAAACTTTAACAGATATAATGTCCTTCTTGTCTTTTTTGTCTATCTACATAACAATCTCTTGATTTCCACAGGTAATTACACAATATGGGAAATACACTACTCTTTTCTGGTCAGCAATTTAGTCTATGCAGATGTAAGAGTTAACCATTGAATGAGAAGCATAGTTATTCTGGAAAGAAGAAATAGTGATTGTACATATCTGGAAGCAGGAAAGATAATGTGGTGCATCTTCAACGGATAGCAAATAAATCCTGAAACATAGAGCATAAAGAAGAGAAGGGCAGAGAAGCAAATGGAGAAACAAGTAGCATATTGAAATATCTGGACAGAGCACTGTTAAGCTATTGCATTACCTTGAAGACATACATAACTAATTTATATTTTAGAAGGAGGAAAATGAATCACATGGATAACACTAGGAATCTGGGAACGCGAGAAAGAGCACGGCACTTTTGAAAACCTACAGAAATTTTTCATTATAGCTAAATCTGATGAGCGCTCATACTGTGCATGGAGGGTGGGGCTGCGGCAGAAGGCAAAGGCCACCGGGTGACAAGTCTCTGCAGTTATGCTAATGAGTTTGCAACTACTAAAATTTCTGAAGCAAGAGAAACAGATCCCGGAACACATTGTGCCACATTCACTATTTATGTAGTTATTTCTTTATTGGTGATAAGTCATTCAATTACAATGGCGGCTAGAATCTGAATGAATCTGATTAATGTTCCTTTTTATGAATTATACTCATTGAAGAAATTTCACATAAATATATTCAGTCTTTTCTTTCACAAGATTATATTAATCATAACATAGATTTGAATAAAACTTTCTAATTTATAGTGCTTTAAAGGAATAATTTAACTTCATACTAACAAGGAAGTTGGTAGGATGAATACTTTAACATCATTTTACAGATATAAGCTATGACACATTTTTAAAAATGTGCTCATTATCCCAAAGTTAGTGTGTGATACTATTAAATTCAAATCATGCCCCCTGGATAGGTTTTATGTGAGCCGACTGTATTTTAAACACATTCTGATATTTTGGTTTTAATTATTTGAGATATAAAATAAAGCATCTGGATAGGCAGGCAACTGGGGAGGGAAGGGAAGGGGAGTGGAGGGATTGAGCAAAAAAGGAAAAAAAGAGAAAACTCGTGAACATGGACCACACTGTGGTGGGGGGGCAAGGTGGAGGAGGGGATAGGGGGATACATGGTGATGGGCAGAGATGTGACTTGGGTGACAAACATCCAATACTGTGTACAGATGAAGTGTTATAAAATAATGCACCTGAAACAAGTATAATTTTGTTAACCAGTGTCACCCCAATAAACTCAATAAAAAGGTTAAAAAACACAGAAAAATAAAGTAAAAGACTAGTTACTACGGTAGATGTAAGAAAAACCTAGTTATTTTGAGGGATTTGTATGACTGAATATTTTTGTGAACTTTAACCTTGAGCTATAATTCTATTCAAATAGAAATATTTGAAGAAATGCAAAGACAATATTACACATTAACTACAAATAAACTTACTGTAGGGCTCAACAATTGTGCATGAACTATTTTTAGTTTTTATTTGTTAATATTTAGGTATCTAAATGGTGTACACTATGAGACTAAAATTTTTCCTTGCATGTTAAAAAGTCTTTTGTAGCACACATACTTTACAAAAGTAGATACTTTACAATGGTTTTTGAGAGGTAGGTATGTTTGTGTGCATAGACATGCATGTATGTGTGGTTTTTAAATGTCAAGCATTGTTGGTTTTTCTCTTAATTTTAATTCAATTTTTAACTTTTAAAAAATCAATTTTATTGTTCCTGTTGCTTTTTCATGTCTTTAAAAAATGAATATATTGGTTTGTTATGGGAAACATTTCTGTTTTTCAGATTGATTAACTTCAACAAGTATATGTAAAACTGTATCAACAAGTATATGTAAAACTGTATTTGTTTTCAATGTTATATACTTTAGCTGGTGTTCATTACTCCCCTAAAACTGTATTTGCTATTTGTTACAGAACTGTGTACCTGCTCATTTAAAAAATGTACATGAAATGGATGTCTCGTGCCTCTGTGCTTCCCAAACAGTGTGTTCACAGTGTATATTCTTGGACTGCCATTACCAAGGTCTTTTACCAAAATGTGACTGTAGCATCCAATGTAGAATACCCCTTCACACCTGCCATTTCTTCTATTATTTCTGTTTAACTTGGCTGATGAGAATATTCGCTTTGGATAATTTTATTCAGCAACTTTGGACGCATGCAGATCTCAAACTGCCATCTGTTTCATCAACAATCACCACTGCGTGGACTCCAGCAGCAGCCCTTGCACCTGACATGTAATATCATTTTCCTTTCAGTTAAACCTACACTTTTCTCTGGTCAAGTTTTCAATAGTATTGATGTTATTCTAATCGCACGTATTGGTGACCTCCTATGTTCTATTGACTCTCAGGAGTAATAAGTTGGAAATAATTCAATGTCTTCAACCAAGCAACAAATAATAAGCAGTGTATTGGAGATATACACTAGATTTTACAGTATAAAATATATCACCACATTAGTAATATCCTGAAGAAGAATCTAGCCTTGTTAAAATATGAATAAATAGCAATAAATATTGAATAAAAGGGAATGTAATAAATAGTAAAGAATTTACTGGAACAGATTAATGAATGTTTATGCTAAACACAATTTTTATAGTACTAGTTCCAATAGTTATATTGGTAGGTGAGTAGTTAATTATTTGAAACTATAAAGGCATGAAATTATTATCAATCCAGGCAGCATTGTATGCAAAAGTAGATTTAAAGTGGCAAGATTGTCAACATTAAGGAGTAGTGGAAGGTGCTGGAAATAAACACACAACAGATGAAAGATCATTAAAGAAAAGGAAAATAAATACACGTTCTCCAAGGTAAATGAGAGTGCAATTTCAATAATAAAGATATAAAGTAGGTAATTTTAAAAACTATTATACCTTATAGTTCCTATTATACATTGAAAGTATATAAAAGAATGGATCAGATATATAAGGTAATCTGTTACCATGTTTTCCTTACAGTCATTATATGAAGTATATGAACTTTCTTTTTCCTTTCTACCAATCCAAACTCACTAGTATTTTTTATGGTAGTTTTGTATGCTTAAAAAAAGTAGATTAGATGACATGGAGAAAAAATTTCAAAAAATATGTAATGCTTCCAGAAGTCTCAAAACTCTTAATATTTAACTCATATATTTCAAGTGAGATTTGGAATGAGAGACTTCAACATATGAAACAGATTGAGATAAACTCAGAAGCAGTACAGTGTGGAGGGGTCCAGGGGACCGCTATGGGG
>VMDR010032636.1:0-11645 GCA_007922815.1 Macrotus californicus
ACAAATAAATTATGCATAGTGGAGGTTCAATTGACTTCCCTTCTCCCCACAGAAAAATCAGGTTTTGTAGCCATTAATAAATTTATTTCAACATTTCTTTATTACATATAAATTTGTGCTTCTTTCCCTTCTCCCATGAACTGGCTGCAACATCTACCTGGTACCTTTATTATTATTGTGTTAAATAAATTATTTAACATGTTTAATTTTTAAATAAATGTTTCACACATTTTTTAATTTGTTATTATGAAACTATATTTCTCAAATTAGGAGAATATTTTATTTTACATAACAACATATTTTATTTTACAGTTTGTTAATTTTACTTAAGACTTTTAAACATTTATAACTCCATTTGTATTCTTGCCCCAGACCACACAAATGTTAGGAACAAGCCTAAGCTATTACCTACTAGGTGTTAAACTCTGTACTAGTCCCCAGGGATGGAGCACTGTTCTACACAACATAGTACTGACCTCACAGAGTTTACCATCTGCTGTGGACTAAATTGTGTCCCCCCCGCAAATTTGTATGTTGAAACCCTAACCCACAATATGACTGTATTTGGAGATAGTGTCTTTAGGAGGTAATTAAGGTTAAATGGAGTCATAACAGTGGGGCCCTAATCTGACAGGACTGGTGGCCTTACAAAAGGAAGAACATACTCACTCTCTCTGCCTTACAAAAGGAAGAACATACTCACTCTCTCTCTCTCTTTCTTACACACACACACACACACACACACACACACTCTCTCTCTCTCTCTCTCTCTCTCTCTCTCTCTCTCTCTCTCTCAGGAAAGACCACAGTGAGAATGATGATTGTCTGGATGACAGGAAAAAATCCTCTCCAGAAACTGACCGTGCTAGCACCTTCATCTTGAATATCTAGCCTCCAGAACTATGAGAAAATAAATTTCTATTGTTCAAACCACCCAGCCTGTGGCATTTTGTTACAGCAACCCACGCAGACTAATAGATCATCCAAAGGGAGAAAAGAGACAAATAATTCTTTATTTACAATTGCTGTAAGAGCTATAAAGGAAAACTACAGGGTTTAATGAAGGTACATTCCAGGAAACTCAACTTAGGCTAGAAACAGCAAAGTATGGATGGGGTCAGAGCAGCCTTTCATAAGGAGGTGAGACATTAGCTGAGACTTGATGGATTAAGTAGGAGCTCGCCAGGCATAGATGGAGAAAAAACAGCTCAGGTACAGAGAACATACTGTGCAAAATATGTAGACAAAGACAGGAACCAGATTGTACAGATAGTTTTATAAGCCATGTCATGAATTTCAAGTATGACGCAAAGAATAATAAACTATTCACTGAACAAATCTAAATAAACAGTTAATAGTCAAATATACACTTTAAAAAGCCTTTTCTGACTATTGTATGATAAGATCGCAATGGCTTGTATTATATGGACATACCAGTGGTAGCAGAAAGAAGTAAGAAATTAAGAGAGATTTAAGAAGTATAACAAAGGAATTGTGGGTGGGCAGAAAAGGAAGGTAACAAGCATTAACTGTTTTCTCTCTTGAGGAGTGGTTCCATTAATAAGCTAGAGAAGAAGAGAGGAGTATATTTTTGAGAAAGACAATGACTTCAGTTTTAAATGCTAAAGATGTGATGTCTCTGAGATATACAAGTAAATTATAATGAATTGGGAGTTGTGAGGTCTTGACATATATTGTGAGGACTGGTGTAACAATAGCTATTTTCAACACAATAGTAACAAAACAGACTCTCAAGGATTTTCAATTCTCAGGTCCGGTATCCACATACTTATGGCTCACTGATAAACCACATACTTGTTTTTTTTAAACAACACAATAGTTCCTGCTGAGAAATTAGTGATGACAATTACTCCATCCTTGCCAACCTCTGCCAATTCCTGCTTCCCACTGAAGAACCTATGTGAGATCATTTTCTATATAAGCCCAATTAAAAAAACTATTCAATGTAACACAAAGCTATCATTCTGGTCTTTACAGTCCTAAAAGGTATCAACATTTCCTGATTTTCAAAGTCCACAGAGAAACAAATGCCCTGCGTCAGGCACCACTGCTACCACACAAAGGGTATCTATGTGTAGCAGGTGGTATCTCTTTTTAGCACATTCCCCAGAAGCATTTATCCAGGCAAATACCATCAAATTGCATCAGCGAGGGGAAGTACATGACACTGTCTCACATGTCAGTTTCACTGGACAATGATTGACACATCACATCCTTAAGCCCCAGGAGCTCCTCCCTGCCCACCACCTATCATTGCAGACACCTGGCATTTACTTTCTTTTCTCTTTTTTCCTTTTTATTGAATTTATTGGGGTAACACTAGTTAACAAAATTATGCAGGTTTCAGGTGCACAATTCTACAACACATCATCTATACACTATATTGTGTGTTCACCACCTCAAGTCAAGTCTCCATCCATCACCATTTATCCCCCCCCTACATCTTCCTCCACCTGCCCTCAGCAATCATCATGCTGTTCACCTAATATTTGATGTCCAAGTCCACTGCCAACATCGGTAAGTCTACAATGCAAAAGGATAACTATCCCCAAGGACTCTAAGGATAAAGGCCACCAATAGTAATGCACGTGGCTGTGAGTGTGCACCGACAGGTGCTACAGCTACCTTTTCACTCGTAGAGTACATTCTTGACCTCCACTGAATGCACAGCCTCAAAGAAATAAAGCAAAGACATGTCCAGAAATATGAGGACAATCACCTTAAATTGATCAACAAAAGCTTAACTTTCTGGGTAACTGGAAACATAAACGCTTTTTACATTGAGCTCCTAAGTATGTAGGGCCTCGGTACTAATGCTAAAATTCACAAAAAATAAGAAAAATCCTATTTAAAAGGAATTTCAAAAAGAAGGCCCCTCCACAGAGCTGGGCAAAAGAAGCCATTCAGAGCTGTTTCAATTGAGAAAGAGCAAAATACAATACTTCTATACCTTAGGTAAATAAATATAAATAGGTTTACTACTTCATTTTCTTTCAATTCTTTTCCATAGTCCAGGCCAGTAGTTCTATAGTTTCAACAAGATCATCCGCTCCTCTAGGTCTACAGACCAGATTTTTTTAATGTGTTAAAAAATATCCAGATGGGTTTAAACATGAAATCGTTTTCTAAAAATGAAAATGATTTAATTTCAGGAAGCTACATCTAAAAAAAAATGGTATGAGACAAGCCAAAAAACTTTCATAACCAACTTGCCCCGACAAAGCCCTTATTATCGCAGGCCTGATGCTCTCATTCCTCATGCTGGGATTTGGTTGGTCTCTTCCCTGTGACCAAAGCCAACCACGAATCGGTGGCTTTTCTAAGACCTGCTTCTATTCGTTGAACTTGGTGTGGGATCTTACTAACTTGTTTTTCTTTCAAACTTACAACTTCAAGGTAAGTATGGCCTGCAAATAATAAAAAATAATTAACAATGATCACTTTTTGAAAGTTTACTACTAACAGGCATCGGGCTAAACTCTAAAACAGTGACAAATAGTTATGTTCTTAATTGAAGGCACTATGCCATACACTTTACATGCATAATCTTTTATAGATAAATTGAGGCTACTGTGAACAAGCTGTCAGAGCTCTTGTCTAAGGCCAATACCTCCCACATGTACCTAGATGGCCTCAATTTTTGCCTATTTAAAAACATTCCAAAAAAGAGAGTTTAATATGGAGCTTTCATGGGGAGAGTCTGCCTGACTCTCAAGCCAAAGTTCTTCATTCCTATGCTATACTTCCACTTACCAATTTGGAGATACTGAAGGAATTACTTGTTGGATAAGAAGAGTGTGTACTTTGTATAATGCCAAGATATCACATATACCTGTGACTCCATTATTGAGTTCTGCCCGTTTTAATGCAACTGCCATATTACATGGAAAAGTATAACAATTGAGAGCCTCCAAAATTACTCAACTCCAATTGTTTTATAACTTTCAGGCGTTTTCAAAATTATGCTAATTATGCTAATTAACTGAACTTGACTCTCTCTCAAACGACAAGAACAAACTAGCTACAAATCCCAAATGAACTTTTTGGCCAACACCTAAAGTATACTAGAGAGAATATGCCAAAGGAAATGGGCCTTTATACCGGGAATGGGCATACAGTAGCACCTGCTTTTGCAAGAGCCAGTTGGGACAGAAGCAGAAAGGGATATGAGTAACACCTCTCTCCTTCTGACCAAGGCTCAGATAACAATGATAATAACTTTTAAAACGTTTTAGACTAGACTGCAAGAACAAGAAACAGTGGGGGAAATGGTAAATCACATTTTTGTTTGTTTAAGATTTTATTTATTTATCTTTAGACAGAGGGGAAGGGAGGGAGAAATAGAGGGAGAGACACATCAATGTGTGGTTGCCTCTAATGTGCCCCTACTGGGGACCTGGTTCACAACCCAGGCAAGTGCCCCTAATGGGAATCGAACCAGCAACCCTTTGGTTCACAGGCCTGTGCTCAATCCACTGAGCCACACCAGCCAGGGCTGTCACTTGTTTTATTCACATCAGTTTCTCCTTACTTACTACAAACTTTTTAAAGTACTAATTAAAGCTATTCAAACATCTTACGTTTTTTGGTTCTTACCTTCCTGGCTTCTCTACTACAAATACTGGGTTGGCCAAAAAGTCCGTGTAGTTTTTGCCATAAAATAAGACACACATTTTTCATTTTCACCAATAACTTTATTGATTTGGATATTTTAAGTATGTCGGCTATCTTCCACTATTGACTTCTAGTGGGTAGAGACCAAGGGTGCTGCTAAACATCTTCCAATGCATACGACAGCCCCATAGCAAAAAATACCTGGCAAATGTCAATAGTGCCAAGAAAGTTTGCAAACCACTTCTGACACGTTCAATCAGTCACAGAACCTTCTCCGTACACTGCACAAAACTTTTTTGGCCTTTCATTTGTGTTTTTACCTTTCTTGAAATAATAAGGCAAATATGCCAAAAAATGTTGCATATTTTCTTCCATCTTCAATATTAAAGTGGCTGTACAAAAATTCACCAATTTTGATGTTTTTTTAAATGCACGCTGATATGACAGCTGTCACAATACAATTTAACAAAACTGTTTTTGAATGAGGGTAAAGATAACTAAGCACTACTAGAGCCATCGTATGGAAAAAACGAATGAACTTCTTGACTACCCTATGACTTTGTCTTCTACTGCACACTCCTTACAAAGACTTGCCCAGCTCTATGCAGACAGGTACCATGGAGCATCAGTTATTGGGGGAGATGACTAAGCACAAAAATAACTTTATAGTGAGGCAACTCAGGCCCAGAAATGATAGTTCCTGTTGAAATCACACAGGGCTTGTTCGTGGCAAGCCTTGATTAGTATCCATGTTTCCTGGCTTCCTTCCAGAATAAAACTTTTTCTACTCCTCCAATATTAAAGGTTAAAAAGGTATTATTTGTACTGAGAAACTTCTGGCTTGCTTAACTAAAAGTCTTCAAAGTAAAGGAATGTGTCTCATTGAATCTTATGACCTCAGAACTTTGTGTATTTACTGAATGATGGATTACTTAAATGTGAGTTACTTTATTAAAAAGTGTTTATTTCTGGTCCTTATTAATTAAATATTTTAAGGAAGTTAGAGTAGACCTGACTTTAGATACTACTAGAATGACCAGGAGATTCCTCTAGTTGAAAACTAAAATGATCCAATAATTCCTCCAGTTTCAAACGAAAATCATTTTCACAAGATACTCCTTCTTCCTTCTCCTCCTCCTTAGCAAACTCTATTCATGGAAGGCACACATTCCTGGAAGAAGCTACCTGCCTTAGGCCTTAACTCAATTCATTTGTGTTTGTCTTTAGCAAAGACAAATCTCAGAGAACTTCCAAACAGAGGGAACCAAAAAACAAGCAACCACACACAAAGCTGGATATAGTAGGAAAGCGACCAAGGACAAATATTTGCTGAACATGATGCTAACAAGCCACGCCCTTTCAGTTATGTATACCTACTTGGTGGTACACACTTCATGAAGAGTCCTGGCAGTGCCCTTGCCCAGTTTCTAGAAAACTCAGGACACTTGCTAACCTAGAATTGAGATCCACTGCTAGAACTAAATTTAAAGAAAGAAATGCGACTCTTAATAAAATGTATCTAAAATTAACCCAATGTTTACAAGAATTTTAAAACTAACACACCCTAGAACAAAACCATAAGATACGAAGCTCCATCACATATATTAAATGATCCTTCTAATAAGTATAAGAAAAAGAAAAATAGGTATCATGACCTCCACTTTATAGGTAAGACAACTGAGCTATAAGGAGATAAGGTGATTTGTCTGTGTTTATAAAGCTAATTTACATAGTCAAGACTGACCGGTAGGAGTTTTGACTCATAACTCCAATCTCTTTATGTTAAATCACAATGAGCTTTCATAAACCAGACAAAGGGCTTTACAAAATTCTCAGAGGACAACTTAATAACTAGAACATTTCTACAAAATAAAATCCTAAAAATGACAGTAAAAAGGAATTACTGTATATTTCATACATTTAAAAATGTATATATAAAGTATACTTAATAAACATGAATACTGTTATGTGCTTCTCAATTATATCTGTTTTTATACAAAAGTTTCAAAGCCACTGTTTTATCATAGTCCTAGTTCCTTAGTGTTTCCCAAATTTGGCCTCATAGCAAAATCATGGTGGGTGTTGGGTACAGGTATATAAAATAAAGGTTCTTGGACCCCAACATGGAGATCCTAATTCAAATAAGTTCAGAATCTGCACTTTAAAAAGCATCATAGGTCAGTGATTTTCAACTGGTGTACCACAAGAATTTTTTAAACATGCAATACCTGACTATTTAGTCAGGGGCACTGACCTCTTTTCCTTAGACTGTCAAATAAAAAAATGTCAAAATTATACCTATTTCTCTTGGCCACATTGGCAAAAATATATATATCTTTCTGGTGTGCCACAGAATTTTAGTAATTGGTTTATGTGTGCCACGAAATGAAAAAGGTTGGAAATTGTTGTTCTAGATGATTCCTAAATTTGAAGTACTGCACAAACAGAATTCTTAGAGAAAAAGTAAGCCAAGAAAATATAAGAAATTATAATTCAGGTGCAAAGATAATTCACCAGTCTCCCCTAGCCCTGAAGCCAAAACAGAACAAATGGGTGAAAGAAAGACCTCTTCCAACTCTGTCCCCAAACTTAGCTGTTGCCCTTGCCCCAACCTGTCAGAAAAGTTGGCTTCTCCCCTAGTACCACATATGGGGTAGATATAGATGCTAAGAGTTTTCATTTTAACATTCTCACAAGCATAGGATTGTGATAGGTATTTAAATGGCAGCTTTCCCCAAATGCCATGCAAAAAATGAGACAGAGAAGAGGATTTGGGGTAGGAAGAGAGGGTGAGAGGGGGGAATGACTTAGCAAGAAAAGTTGACTAGCCCACCAGCTTCCCTGGCAAAGAGGAATGCACAGGGGGAGCAAAAACACTTACGAATGGGATTCCTCTATATAATATTAAGAACAGTTCCCAGGATGTATTTCTAAGCAGGAGATTATAAGTATAATCAAAATTACAGTGGTAATCATCATCTACTTACAAGCTGCCTCTTCTTGGAAGGCTCAACTCCTTCTGAAAACAAAATACAAACACATTAGAAAAAAGGACCCATTTGAGTCGTACAGGTCTACCCTAAGTGTCTTAGGAGATTTATAGCATTATCTTAATAATGCAAAGACTAGATATTTCTAAATGATAACCTTTTACTTTGTCTCTTAACTTCTAGTGAAATTTTAAGTATCACCTGTTTATTCTTCCTTCCCAAAAGGAGTGCCTACAGAACACTTGTGACACTTTCCCCACTAGAGGGAACCATCTCTCCAGTGCAGATTCCAGGCACTCCTCGGGCCAGCCATTAACTACTGATGAACTGTGAAGGATTCATGCCATTAGCACCAGGGATATGAAAGGAATGAAGCGAGATTTTTAAGTAGCAAATACTTCAGAAGAGTAGATACATACAGAAAACACTATAACAAAGACATGACCGCACACACCACTGCCATGAGAAAGGACCCTTACAGAAACAGCCAGGGCCCTGTGACTGGCTTTCCAACCTATCAGTCCTCCCTCCCACTCATCCCCACTTAACAATTATTCTTCATTTTCGTTTCTCTTTTTCGTATGTCATCACATTTTATTACATATACATTCATTCATTGTTAAGTAAGTTTTTAAATTACATATACATAGTTTCAAAGTGTACATATTCACCTGCTGTCATCAATCAACATTATAACTGAGGAGAGTCACCTATATGGTTGGTACACTGGATCCTCGAACAAAGCAAGGATAGAGGGCACCAACCCCCACATGGTCAAAAATCCATGTATAACTTCTGACTCCTCCAGAAATGTATGTCCTTCCATACCCACAGGGAATTAGTTAGCTGCAGGAGTACCTGAGAATACCAAAATCCACGGGTGCTCAAGTCCCTGCAGATACAGAGGGACAACTGTAAATTTTGCGGGGAGTCTGACCAAAACTCTGGATGTCTGGACTCCTCTGCTTTTCACATACTGCACACACCATCCATCAGGATTTTCAATGGCTCTAACTTTAAAGTACATCCAGTATACAACCATTTTCCACTATCTCCACAGACATAAGCTTATACTCTGTTAAACAGAAACCTTGGATTTAGTCATGTTTTAGAACTAGAATTTGGTGGGGGGGATACTAAAGTAATAGTAGATACATATTATACAAAGGGGAACCCAAAAAACAGAATTTATTTATAAAAAATGTTGTATTTAGTCCTACATGTTTAAACTTCAGCCACCTTGAAAGCACTCTCCATTTGATGCAATACACCTACTGAGACATTTTTTTTCAGCACTCAAAACAGTTTTGGAACTCGTCGATTTTGATGCCTTTTAGTGCTTCTGTCATTTTTTGTTTCACCTGTTCAACATCTGCAAAACGTTTCCCTTTGAAGACTTTTTTCATCCAGGGAAATAAAAAAAAAAGTCATTAGGGGAGATGGGGTGAACAGGGAGGGTGAGGCACGGGGGTCATGCCGTTTTTTGGTCAAACACTGCTGAACACTCAGCTCCGTGTGGGCAGGTGCGCTCATAAATCACTCATCATGAAACGGGCAAAGCACTGAAAGTCTTAAAAAAAATTCACTGAGGCCAAATGCAGCCTCTCACAACACCAACTGGCACACTAACACAGATGGTTCCTAGAACACTCACCTAGCAGAGGAAGCTTGTACTACAAGGGGCCCGCCCTCCAGAAGATAATTCCAGGTTTCTTGGGACCCCCCCTGGTATATAACACCCCAACAAAGAGTGGGGCAACAACAAAATACATTAAACACGTTAAAACTTCTGTAGCAAAATGTATGATACCCACAGCAAATATGATAAAAACTCTAAGGAATCTTAGTTCAACTTTATTACACAAAGAGTTCAAGTTAGGTCAAGTTTCTCTGCTAAATGAGTTATGAAAAATCCTGTTAGTTTTTGGTATTGCTATCTAAGCCAGCATGACCTCCCTCAACCATCTCCTAAAGAGTATCCCATTTCTGCCTCTACCCTTTCCCTCTGTTGTCTATTATCAACATAACAGAGTGATCCTTTTAAAGGTGAGTTAGATCACAGCATTCCTGCTCGAAAACCTCAGCTGGATCCCCATTTCGATAAGTCTGACAAATGTGTACACTCAGGTAACCCAAACCCCTACTAAAATATAAAACATGTCCATCAATTCAGAAAGTTCCATCATGTTCTTTCATGGAAAATCCCCAACAAACCACTATTTCTTCACACCAGTTTTTCACCATCGACTAATTGTGCCTGCTCTGGAACTTCATAAGGCTCCGGAACTTTTTCTATAAGGCTTCTATCACGCCATGTTGTTGCATATGATGGTACAATATCCAATCATATGAATATCACTATATTTATCTTTTCTCCTACTAATGAACATTTGGGTTATTAACAGTTTTGAGCTATTAACATTCCTATAAAATCTTTGAATAGACCTATGTTTCATTTGTCTTAGGTAAATACCTAAGAGTGGAATTGCTGGATCATGAAATAGGTATATGTTTAGTTTTGAAAGAAACTACTGGATTTTTTCCTAAAGTGATTATACCATGGTACACTCCCATTAAGGTATGAGAGTTTCAACTGCTCCACATTCCAGCTAATATGCTACACTCACTAAAAATATAAAAGTGCTTTAAATTCACCTCAAGAATGCCAATTGCTCTACATTTACAACAATATATGTTATCAGTATTTTAAATTTTAGCCATTCTTGTGTGTAGTAGCATCTCATTGTGGTTTAAATGTCCATTATCCTGATGACAGGATGTTGAGCATCTTCTCATGTGCTTACTAGCCATCAGGACATACTCTTTTATAGAGTATCTTTTTTTTTTTTAAAGATTTTATTTATTTATTTTTAAAGAGACAGGAAGGGAAGGAGAAAGAGAGGGAGAGAAACATCAATGTGTGCTTGCCTCTCGTGTGCCCCCAACTTGGTACCTGGCCCACAACCCAGGCATGTGCCCTGACTGGGAATCAAACGAGCAACCCTTTGGTTCACAGGCAGGCGCTCAATCCACTGAGCCACACCAGCCAGGGCTCTTTCATAGAGTATCTTAAAAGACTTTGCCCTTTTTAAAATGGGGCTCTTGCCCTGGCTGGTATAGCTCAGCAGATTGAGTGCAGGACGCGAACCAAGGGGTCACTGGTTTGATTCCCAGTCAGGGCACATGCCTGAGTTGTGGGCCAGGTTCCCAGTGGGGGCCACGTGAGAGGAAACCACACATTGACGTTTCTCGCCCTCTCTTTCTCCCTCCTTTCCCCTCTCTCTAAAAAATAAATAAATATATATATTTTTAAAACCTGGGCTATTTATATTTTTATTATTGGGTTGTAAGAGTTTGTCATATATTCTAGATATCTTTTGACAGATATGTTTGATAAATATTTTCTCCCAGTCTCTGGCTTGCCATTAGTAATGTCTATTGATGAGCAAAAGTTTTTAATTTTGATGAAGGGTAATCTGTCAATATTTTTTAATGGTTAATACTTTCACTATCTTTATCTAAGAAACCTTTGCTCATGCCAAGGACATAAAATATTTTCCATTATTTTATTTATAGAAACTTTATTGTTTTAGCCTTTATGTTTAGTCCTGTGACCCACTTGAATCAATTTTGAGGTAATACACGAGATGGAGTTACGGTTCTTTTTTTTCACATGGATATCAACTTACTCCAGCACCGTTCATTGAAAACACTATCTTTTCCTCAACAGATGGCTTCTGCATCTTTGCTGAAAATCCAATTGTAACAGAATAGGCTATTCTGGGCTACTTATTGCACTGCATTGACCTATTTTTCCATTCTATGTCAGCACCACACGTTCTTGATTCTGTAACTTTATATTAAGTATTGAAGTTCGATCACGTAGTTCTTTAACTTTATTCTTCTTTTTCGAGATTGTTTTTGATATTCTAAAGTCTTCACATTTTCATATAAATGTTAGATTCAGATTATTAATTTTTACCAAAAATGCCTGCAAGGATTACAGACCAATTTGGAAAG
>VMDR010032637.1:0-11638 GCA_007922815.1 Macrotus californicus
AACAACAACAACAACAACAAAAAGGGAATAGTAAGGGAAAATATTTAATACTTAGGGGTATTGAAGCATGGAAAGGCTTGGAAGTTTTGCTCAAAAATAGCATATCCATTCCAAGGAGTAACCTGTGAGAATGCTATGGAGGCAGCTGACCTAGTAATTGGGTAATAATAGCCTGAACTGAGATAAAGGGAAGGGACCCACTTGCTTAGGCAGCACATATACCGAGATAAAGGGAAGGGAGGAAGGAAAGGACAGAGAGGCACTGAGAGAACAAACTGGCCTGACCTGGGGATCGACATTCCTGGTGAAGGGAAGGATGCTTAGCTCTACGTCTTTAGGATGAAGCTATTAACGAGAGTGTGGGCTCAGAGGAGGAACCTCAGACATATGGACACCCCTTACACTTCCTATGATGTTCATATTTGCTCAACATTTATTTGTTAGAATGAAGACAAAACCTGACCCTCTAACACTAAGAAAATGTATACCTCATTCTTTATGTTAAATGAGGGATTTATTTACACTGATTGATAGCATGTGTTGTTTTTTTTCTAAGTCAGGCATCTTAACTTTAGTTTCAAATTGAGATGTCAGTATCATGCCATGCATTACTCAGTTTCAGAACTGGTTGATGGTACCTGCCAATGACAGCTGGTCTTTGGCTGGGTTGGTGCTGATGCCTGTCATTGCAGGTACAGCCTACATGCTCTCTCACTTCTGGGGCTGGCCAGCACCAGTGGGCATGGTTTAAAACAGGTTTTACTTGACGGAAGACTTCCCATGAAAAAAGACAACTTCCTCCTTCTCTAGTCATTTTAGGAGTTGACTATGGAAAGCTGAATTAACTGGTATGTTAGCCCCAATATATTGCAGCACTCGTTTAGTACCCCTGATAGAACTGGGGTCCCCAGAGAGCTGCCCTGTAGATATGCTTTTGGTCAAACCCCACCCCACTCCTTGGAAGACTCATTCCTTAAATCACGGCCATCCTGTTTCCTCAAGGCATGGTTTCAAAAGGTGGTAGGTTTGGGTCAAATGCCTGTCCTGTGCTTCCAGAACTGTGGTTCTTAAATACCAACTTTTTGAATATTACCATGAATTCTGATCTAGAACTTTCTTCCTGTCCCATATCTCGATATTCATCCTCCAGGGCTATTTTATTATTCCTGAGTAGAGTTTTTGCTTTGGGTCTTAACCTCAAATGGTATTCAATCTCCATTGAACTAACCAAGTTATGCCAGTTCCATAAAATGAACCAGGTGGCTTACCATGTATTTATTTGGGAACAATTGCACAGCATTAACAGTTTGTATTCCTCTTGAAAGCTACCTGATATGAAATAGGGGCGAGAAGGGGGGGATATGGATCTGTAGCACAGGTTATAACAGTGAAAGTTATTTAGTTTCTCTAAGTTGCAGTCTTCTCAATTGTAAGGAAGGGATGTTTGCAAAAGATTCTTTTTCCTCCACTCCTCATTCATGCCTTTCATCCACTGTCTATTAAATATCTCCCATTTGCCAAGCTCTATGCTAAGCAATGGAGTAAGGCAAGGGGGTAGTAAGGAAAAGGTAAATAAAACACCATCCTATCCTTGGTGAGTTTATGGTTTAATAGAGGAAGACAGCCATGTAAATAAATTAATGCAGTCAAGTGCTACTGGTAGGATGAGACTCTATGGTAGAGTGGTTAACTGAGCCACACAGCCTGGCTTCAAATCCTGGCTCCATCAATTATTAGCTGGGTGATCTTAGTGCAATTTTACTTAACCACAACGTGCCTTAGTTTGCTCATTTGTAAAATGGAGATAATAAATGTGCTATGAGGCTTTAAACTTGACACATGCAAATGTCTCAGGGCCTGGCACTGAGTAAGCATTCCATACATGTTAACTATTATTATAATGATGGAATAAGTGTGGGCTATTCTGAGAGCAGAAAGGAAGGAGTGGCAAATTCTATTTGGTGAGGAGGCTCAAGAAAGTCTTCAGAGAGATAGTGTTACTTAAGTCACTTTTGCAAAAACTTTGGCAGTTGTAAGGTGGATAAGAAAAGAGTGGTCATTCCTCACAAAGGAGGTTACAGAAGCTGCAAGGGAGAATGGAAGGCAAGAGAGGGCGGCCTGACAGAAGAGGACCCCTATCCTGGTTAGAAACCCATGCTTGTAAGGTCTAATTATTTGCCTCCCTCCACCCCCTCTACTTCCCCACACCCCACTCTGCTTCCTTCTCCACCATGCTTCATGCCCTGGAGGCTGACCAATATAGACTGCAACACCAGCTCCCTGCCCGTCCTCATCCAGTGTGGAACACTGGCAAGAATTCAGGAGAGAGAGGAGGAATATTTCTTTTTCCTTTTCTGTTGCTGCTACAGGTTGGATACATCTTTCCAGTGTCAGGAAGCCCTCTCCCACCTCCTACCTTTTCAGAGCCCTGTTGCTAGCCCTGGGGTACTGCACTCGCCCTTACTTGTGTTCTGCTCCTCACCATACCTTTGTAAATATCACCTTCATCAAACTCTCTTCAAACTATCCATTTTGAGTATGCCATGTGCTTCCTGCCTTGACCCCGACTTAAAAGGGGCTTTTAACAGAAAATGATATGAGCAGATTTGCACTTCAGAGAGGTCTTTCTGGCTCCTAGGTGGAGGATAGTTTGGGGCCAGCAAGAATAAAGGCAGAGCTTTTTACCAGTGCTTTCCAACCTGGGAATACTTGCTACAAATATAGATTCCAGGGCCCCACCACTGAAGACTCTGCTGCGTTGGTAGGCCTGGAATAGGCCTATATCTGTTTCTTTAAATAAGGACTCCATGTGACTATGATGGAATCTCACAGTTGTCCAGAACACTGGTTAGTATGTTGAGCAGGAAGCAGTAGAGGTCTAGAGGCGGGGGTGGTAGGAGAGCTGATGGGACAAGGTCTGGTCCTGGAGGGTTGGGGAGGGAAATCAGAAGCAAAGGCAAAGGAATTTGTTTTAAGAAGGCCAAAGGACACCTCTTCTGATAGTGGACAAAGAAAAATTAGTGTAAAAAGGAAGTTAAAGGAATTTTCACCTTGTAAACTTTAATTTCTCATGAAAGTAGGCAGCAGAGTCATACACTGCAACTCAAAGGGTAGGTGAAGGTGCAAAGCCAGAGTGATGTAGGTTTGAAGAGCCATTGTTGGGCATGGGGCAGGAAATGATAACAAGGAACATATTAAGACTGCTTGGTGAAGCTGAGATAAGAGATGGTGAATTTGTGTGCCATGTGAGGACTAAGTTTTGTCATTTCTCTCCAGCAGTACTTGGCAGTCCATGTCTAGAAATGGAAGAGGCAATAACTGGATTGATTCCAGTTGGGAGGGTGGCAGAACAGGTATAATGGAAAGACAAGGAGACCAGCATGTTGAACTCACACACAAGCATGGGAATAGCAGAACTAAAACATGAGGGGTAGCAGCCAATGAATGCTGTCCTTGGTCCTGAACTAGCTTGCACACCAGGGCACAGTCATTTCACTGTAAGGTTGGGGTTGGGTTAGTACATGTTCCCCTGCTCCTCAATAACACCCCACCACATAAGACTCATGATGTCAAAAGATTGTGTTCCCAACCCCATAATACTGTGACTGCTATGAAAACAGCCTACAGCCTGGGTACCATCATTTGTTGAAGATACAGTTCCAATAGTTTAGAAATATTTAAGGAATTAATTCAACAAGTCTTGACTGAGAACTTTCCGTGTACCAGGCAAGGGATAGACCAAGAAAAAATATACGGAAAGTGTATTCCCAAGTCAAATCTTTTATTTGCTTTTCTTAAAGAACATCGAAGGGGCCCATTTACTCCTTCCCTTTCCTCTCCAATTCCTTTTCATCTTTCCGCAGCTACAGAGTGCTCAATGCAAACTGACCTCCCCCAAGTTCACTCTCTCCACATACAAGATCCGGCAGAAGTAACGCCTGCGTGAGTGTGATTGGTAGGGTACATAAACGTTGCGTACAAGATGGACAGTAATTTGAACATTTCACCTAAAATGTCACATGGTGTTCTTAAGTGTGATATTGTTATGTTACAGAATTACATGCTTATGATTTGTAATAAAATATTTTTGTAATAAAAAAGGGGCGTTATTTGTATTGGACCTTGTAGATCTTTGTGATTTCTGTTCTTTTCTTCCTTCCTCCTGGATGTCCATTACTCTATAGATGAACTTAGTTTCTTTCTCAGCCAGCCAAAATACTACCTCTTTAGGGAGAGACAGCAAATGGAACACTGAGAAAACAAACACAAGCTTATCTTTAGCAGGCTAAGAGGGGAAAGGCTGTGAATGTTGACACACTAAGGTTCATACCATGTTGATATCTAGAAAGTCCTCCCCAAGCAGAGTGAGAGGCCATGTCGCTAGCTCTATCTGCTGACTGTGGAACCTTCCCTCAAATGATCTGAAGCTGGCAATACCATCTGTGGAAATGTGCCAAGATCCTTGCTGTCCTCTAGCAGCCAATGGTCCTATTTCTCCCCGATGGCAGAGGCTGACCCTAGTTTTTCTGGCAGGGTGACAATTCCCAATTTCTTAAAAATCATTAACTAAAGGTCTTATTTTATTTTCCAGGACTTGAACTATAAATGCTGGAAACACAGAGATGATTAAGGACAACTGCTGTCCTCAGTGATTTCATAATTCAATGGGGCAAGCAAATATGATGCAATAAGTTCTAGGTCTGCAACCTGACCAATGTACAGAGAGAATGATGCAGATAGAATTTTGTTTTCAGTATGCTGGGAGAGATCATTGGTGATGGGAATCCAAAGGTCATGCCTCTTATTTAGGAAGAAATAAAGGCAGCAACAGCATAAGATTTTACACATAGGGCGGAAGACCAAGAGAAGGCTGAACATGAGTCTGGATATAGTACTGGAAAACTAGGTTTGTATTTCCCCAGATGGCAGGAGTCACAGGCCAGAGTCAGTAGGTCAAAGGGAGGGAAAGGAATGCATGCTATTACCTATCCAGAGTAATCCAAGAGTTTGGGACCAGATTAATGGATAGTTGAAACAAAGATAATCAGATATCTCAATGACCAGGGCAGACAAAGGTCCAGACTCAGGAAAAAGTAGAGACAAGGGGTGAGTGACCAGCTGGGGTAGGAAATATATACATGAGAGTGACAGTCAGAGATAAGCTAGTAGAAGATCTAAGTACAGATGGTTTCCCTAAGGGATGCTGAATGAAAAGCAGAAGCCAGGACTCAACATGGATGTCAAATGCTTTGGAGAATAGAACAAAGAATGAGAAAAAATAATCCAAGAAAGCAACTGTAGAACAAAACACATACATACACACACACACTGAACTCTCCCTCCAGTTATTGCTCAAGGCTCTACTGAGAAAGGTCAAGAAGTAGCAGAAACAGGGCTGGGTTACTATTTCCTACAGCACAGAGGTTCTAAACACTCCTCATCCTTTAATAAGCATGACCATGTAATGAGCAATTAACATGCCCCAACTTCTGTGCCCAGTGCTTTTAGTGCACTATTTCATTTTTTATTTCATTTTTTTTACCAAATCCACATGGTAAAGATTACCATCATCATTTCTGGCTGAGAGAATGGGAGCTCAGAGAGGTTATATAAGTTCCTGGGATCACCCAGTTAGAAGAGAAGAAGCTAAGATCTGAACCATAGCTCTGCTGATTGCAAGGCTCATGTTCTTAGTCATTAAGGTAGCTTTCCATACCATGATTAAGTTCTCTGGGGTCTGGTCATTGTGATCACTCTGATTTGGAGATAAGGCAAAATGAGTTTTTATAGGAATAAAAATGTACAATGTGTAGAAACATGCACAGCCAAGGATGTCCTTGTACAGTTAATGGCCATGATGTTAAAAAATAATCACAGATCATAAAAATGTGTGTTAAAGTCCCCAGGCCTGGCCCTTGCCTATCTCCTCACAATCCTCAACCAACCCCCTCTGCTCCTGCTTCTCTGCCTCTGGTCTTCCTTCAGTACTTTCAACATATGCTGCAATCCCTCTCCTCAGGGCCTTTGCACATGCTACTCATTCTGCCTGGAATACTCTTCCTCAGCCTCCTCCTACTCACCTTGACTTAGCAATTACTATTCCCCCTCAGAGTACACAATTGAACCTCACTTCTTTACAGAAGTCCTCACTGACCACCCCATTTCCCACTAGGTTAGGCCCCACAGAACCATTTACTTTTTCTTCAAACACTTATCACAACTCTAATTAATTTATTTAAGCAATATATCTTCCTCTCACATGGCATGTCTAAAGAAAATAGAAGACACATCTTCTTGTTCACCACAAGTAGTGAAGCACCCCTAGTATCTCTATAAATATCCACTGAGTGAATAAATAAATAACGATAAGTGAATAGGGTCAGGGCAGGCCAAAAAAATGTGCTAACTGATTAAACGCCTTAGGAAGAATCAATCATTCATTCACTCATTCATGCAGTTCACTCAACACATATCAGAAGAATGTCTACTATGTGTCTACTAACTTTATAATTCACACAGTGCCTGGTATATAGTAAATACTCAGGAAGTGTTCACTGTTGGTTTCTTGATTTTTCTTGCCTTCAGATTACAAAGACAACATTTTTAGACCTCAAGCAGAAAACTGGAAAATAGGAAGATGAGAGCTATGGAAGCTAATTTCCACCTTGCATTGCTGGAAGGTCCTTCCCAGATTTTATGTTGGCTCCTGAACAACATAGTAAATTGCTGTCTTTTTGAATTCACTCTCCAGACCATAGTGTTCTATAGCCAATCTTGGCAACACATCAGGTTCCAGGAAAGTACAAGAATCATCATGGGACTCCAGACTCTGTACTTCTGAACTTCACAAAAACATGTGATTTTATTAGCAGATCTTTTAAGTATCCTTCTACCCTGATGTTTTCACTTCCTTTTATCTACTCATGGAAGCACCTCCTTCCATTTGCTTTCTCATCCCTAGTTTCACACCCACCAATCCTTGCCCCCTCCCCTCCTGCTACCTTTAGTCCAATCCCCAAAACATATCCCTTTTTCATCTGGACTCATTTCCCACCTACTTTCTTCCTGCTCTCTTCAGAACACCTGCTTTGCTGTGTGCAGACCCTGTATCTCCACCTTATTCACCACTCTCCTTCCTGTCCTTCCTTTACATCAATTTCATCCTTAATTCCAGACATCCCATACTCTGCTATCTCCATACACAGAAGCCTCACCTTGTTGGGCAAGAAGATCTGGCTTTCTCATTGCCCTACACTGGGAGTAGACACTGAACCATCACCTTTTCCCCAGTTCTCACAGGATGTTAATATCATCTGTCTTAGGTCCTGGCTATAGTATTGCCACATCTCAAATCCATGACCCCAGACTGAACATCTAGAACAAAAGTCAGACAATTTCTCTTTGACTAATGGCATGCACATCATAAGAAATCCAGCTACTGTTCTGTGTGATGTTAATCACTGCTTTTCATTTCTCCTTGGTACCTTACTTAAGGGCCAGATCTTCAATACACTTCAATCGTCATCCACAGACATGTGGTGTTGCTCTGCTATGGTTTTTTCCATTTCCATGGATTCCTGGAGAACTACCAGTTAGAGATCACCTGCTCAAGCTAATCTTTTGATCTCCAGAAAAGAACTTCATTTTTACTACAACCTGTAATAATATTCCCACACAACTGGTTTCTCTAGCTTTGTCTCAGTGAGAAGCACATTTAGTTTTCTCAGACCAGAAAAAAGTAAAACAGGTTTTGCTTGAAATTTGCCATGCCAAGAATCCAGTATCCTTGTCCCGTGGCTTCCTCCTCCCTGAACCCTTGGAGGCACATTCTCTGCAATTTTCTTAGTCTCAGAACCAAAAAACACAGTAAAGTTTCATAAAAATTGAAAAAAGGACTTAAAAAAAAAATCTAAGTCCAGTAATTGTGCCTAGGTTCATGCTAACATTAAAGCTTCACAGCTGCAAAAAATATTTCCTACTTTGCAATCACAGTTTAATATAAATGCACTAATCCTTGTAATTTTCATGTAAGGCAAACCACAATAGTGCTTATTTCTTCAAAGTACAGGAAGTAAAGTCTTGCCAAGCTCACAAAATTAAGAAACAGACATTTAGAGCAAGCTAATCTTATTTCCCATATTCTCCTATATTTTTACATCTTTATTTTTTTCTATATAATTAAAATTTCTAGCCAGTTCTATCAGCTGTAGATTTCAATAGTTCCATTGCTAATGACGAAGATGATGATATGATGATATGATGATGATAGTCCCTATTCACTGAGTACTTCCTAGGTGCCAGGCATCATGCTAAAACCTTTATATGTATCAAGTCACTCAAGTCTTACAACCATATTAGGAAATAAGAAGTATGATTATCTCCATTTTAGAGCTAAGAAAGTTGAAGCTTAGAAAAGGAAAGTAATTTGACCAAGGCCAAGCATGTAATCAGCTTCATTTCAAAGCCACAGTGCCACTCATACCAGCAGAGTCCTGACCTATATACCATGTGCCATTAAAATAATGAAAATTAAAGTGCCCATACGGATATTGTTTTTAACAGCCTTTTTATTTTAAGAAGGCAAACAAAACCCAAACAATGCTCTACTATAACTCGATGTAATTTACTAGTGTGCCCAAGTTAACCAAACACAGGCACTTCTTCAAAAGCCATGATGGAAACAAACAAATAAACCATCTGGAGCAGGGAGGGAATGCTCTGTACTTGAGCTGAAACTGGGACCATTCATTATACTCACTAAAACACAAAGAAATAAAACAGAGCTCAAAAAGCAGTATATCAAATGTTTTGAAGCACTGTAATAAAAATAGTGCTTCAAACAAAGTAAAAGGTGTGGAAAATGGAATACAAAATACCTATCCAGTGCTATAGTACATGAGTAAATAAGTTTAGTGTGTGACATAATATTTCTGATAAGCAAAGCAATGGAGTTATTTTTCCTTAATCACACTTATCAAGGTGCTTGTCTGCCCTGCTTACTGGCCAGTTCCATTGGGCTGCCTTGTTACCCCTCAAAATCTCAACATGTCTAGTGAGAAACATCATTTTACCTCTAAATCACTATTTCTGCATACCCTCTCACCAATGGTATCACTTCCTCTTCTGAGATTTCCACCCTTGAGTTACCAATGGTTCCTCCTTCTCCCCCAACAGTCAGACCTCATCAGTTACCATGTTCTAACAACCCTTCCTCTACATTGCGCTGGTCATCACCTGTCACAGGCCCATCAAACTGCTACTAAGGCCTCAGTTCTGGTCTTTGCAGCAATTCTCTTCTGTTCTGTCCTATGCATCACAGCCTAAGAAATCTGTCTGGGCCATTAATAATGTCATTTCTATATTCAGGAAGTACCAGGGGCTGCCTATTAGTCCCATGTCATTCAAAGTTCTCAACACATTCATTTTTACACATCGTGCTTTCCACCATGACCATGTTTGTTCAGCCAAACTTCTTTTCTTCCTTATCCTTTCACATTGTCACCACCTTATGGGTCTAATATATGGGAACATACACCTTGTCATTTAGACAAGTTAGATCAACACAGCTATATGCAATATGTGCATATGGTTATGCTATGGGAATATTAAAAAATTCTTGAGGAAAGAGTCCCAAAATCTGATTGTTTCTCAGAGACTCTTATCAGATTAAAGTCATCTCAGCAGATGACTTCAATTTTTTTGTTTAGATTTTTGTTATAATTTATTCTTGGCAAAGCTGTGTTTATGAGAAGTTTTTCCTTTATACTTTTTTAATAAAGTAAATGATAGAATCCCAGAGTGTTAGAACTGAAACTTTAAAGTGTCATTAATTCTCCATCCTCATTTTACCAAGGAGGAACTAGACAAGTTAGGTGGTTTGTTCTAGATGCCTGACTCGCCCCTTCAGGTTCCTGGCCATCACCCAAGCTTTAGAAGACCCACTCAAGTCTGCTTACGCTGATTAATGGAGGGAGATACATAAATCAGCTTTGCTCATAGCATACTTATTCCATGGCCAAGGAAAACTTGGTCTAGTAATTCAAACAAATTCTTTACATAAGAAGAATTTTTCATATATTCATGTACTATGACTTCCCGTAGGAGCGAAGGGGAGAGTGAAAAGACGAAATGTAATGTTTCCCAAACTTGGTTATCAGGGAATGCTTGGCTCAAAAAAAAACCCAAAAAACAAAAAACAACAACTTTGCAGAGATGGAGTTCCACAGAACACACTTTTGAAAAGGGCTGTTATAGTTATTGACATTTCTGCCTTTGAAGTTTCTGATTCCAGAGTCAGGCACAATCCTGAAAAGGGAAGAAAATCAACAGACTGTACTGAGCTCCCCACGAATGTACACACGAATTACAATAATAATCTTGTTTAATGCTTGTGTAGCACTTGACAATTTACAAAAGCTTTTAACATAGTAACAAGTAAATGAAGCATTCACTTTCCATTAAAAAAATATCTCTTTGTCACAATTAATAAAAGGGGTCTCCCTGAAAGACTTACAACAATTCCATTATAATTAGATTTTTGTTGCAGAGAGATGACCAAACAGATAATGAATGGTAAAATATTGTAAGTAAAAGGGTCTTAAAGTTAATCTAGTCCACTGGTTCTCAAACTTTGTACTTGCAGCACATATACCTATTCAAGTATTAAAGTGAAGAACAGTGTGCCTTTTACAATTAAAAAAAGGCAATATAATGAATAGAAAGCATGAGAAGGCAATACATTCTACCAACAACCAGTGATCTTGGAAGAAGACTCTGAGCCCCAAGTGAGAATGGCAGCCTGGCTGATACCTCAACTTTGGCCAGGTGAAAATCTGAGCATGGAATACAGCCATACTGCACCAGGCTTCTCTTCTACAGAAACTGAGATGACAAATTCATGTTGTTTAAAGGCACTACACCTGTGATAGTCTGCTATGCAGCAATAGAAAACTAACACAGATTTTTGGTAATTTGTCATTGGAAAAATGGGCAAAGGACATGACAAGGGCAATGCATACAAGTTAGTAGAAGTGTAGGTCGCTAATCCTTTAGTGGAAAATTTATCTCTAAGTATTAATGGGTCTCATATATGTCTGTACCTTTTGACCCAGTCACTTCACTTCTAGGAATTTACTCTAAAAGAAATATTTAGAGATGTATACAATATCATTGTATCATTACTTATAATAATAATGATACATTAAGGAAATTGTCAACTTAATTATTGTGTAACCATATGATATAGGCCAGCTATTAAAAACATTTTCCAAAAAAATTTAGGACCACATGCAAATAATCTTGATGGAATGCTAGGTGAAAAACCAGCCTGTAAAACATAAAAATGGTGCAGTCATTTTGAAAATTAGTGTGGCGATTTCTCAAAATTTTAAACATAGAATTACTATAAAACCCAGCATTTTTCCTCCTAGTTATATACCCAAGGGAATTAAAAGCATATCCACCCAAAAACTTGTACAAAATATTTACAGCAGCATTATTTATAACAGCCAAAAGGTAGAAATAATCCAAATGTCTAGCAATTTCTGAGTGAATAAGTAAACAGTGAAATATCCATACAAAGAAATATTATTCAGCCAAACAAGGAACGAAGCACTGATACAGGCAACACATTAACAAA
>VMDR010032638.1:0-11642 GCA_007922815.1 Macrotus californicus
ATGCTCCTTTATATGGCAATGGTTTTGTAATTATTTTTTATAAAGGGAATAGAAGGATAATGCAGTCTTTAGCCTGATTGGTCACAATTTTTAAACATCTTTGATAGTTTAGAAAAGGTCCTTTCACCAATACAACTTGTTATTGATAATACAGTATAAATTTTAGGGTTATAGTGAAATATGGAAAACCTCTCTTGAATTTCATTCATATACAAGTACTAATATTTCAGGGCACTCATATTGAGAATTTCTTTGGTATGTACAATAAGTTATTTTAAATACCATTAAATTTGGTGGTTTTCACTAATCAGTTTGTTGACATTGTTTTTACAATGGAATAGTAACAATTTTTTGGTGATTATTTTGTGTCAAATCAGCTAAAATTTTATATCTTTTTTTCTAGTGTGTTCATAGGACTCATTTTTCTTCATTCTCTTCATTAACTAAGATACAATATAACCTAAGAGTCTCTTCACTACTTCACATCAATTGTTGCTGACATTGGAAGGGCTCCCTTAATTGGCTGGAGATCCTGGCTGTACTGTGGGGCTTTAAAATATTAAGTTTATTCATGGCAGGCCTGCACAATTTGGTTTTGGCAAAGATTATCGATCTCATTCAACTAGCTCTGCGGGCTGCGTGTAAACCGACCCTATCACAGCTTTCTCCTTATGGGTCTGATTACAGCTCATGTACACAGAGTTCTCTCGGAGATTTAAAGACCATCCCAAAGCGACCAGGCTCTCTTTGCTGTTGACTTAATTTTTTTTTTCTTTTGTTTAAGGGCAGGAAAGTTCAAGACTCTCTGGGCTTGCTCCTGATTTGGGGTTTTGGCATAGATTCTCAAACTGTGATGGGGAATAAGAGCCACATGGAGAGCTTATTTAAAATATAGAGTCTTTTGGGCGAATGCTTCTGATTCTGATTAAGTAGAGCTGGGTCAGAGTCCTGGAATCTGTATTTCAACAAGCAGACCAGGAGAGTTGACCCTGATGAGCATTCACTTTGGAATCATTTTGTATTGAGAAAGCATTTCCCCAAAGCTGTTAGAAATCTTACATAATCCGTGGTGTAAAAGCAATGTAGCCAAATAGCATGGGGATAAACAAAAACTGTGGATTTTCCATTCTGTCTGTTAATTAACCAGGAACTGTAGATGCTAAAATCCACTTCTGTACTTCTTTTCCTGATCACCCTTATATTTTGCTATAAACTGAATGCTTGTGACCCTCAAAATATATATATGTTGAGACCTAACCCCTAGTGTGATGGTGTTAACAGGTGGGGCCTTTGGTGGGTGATCAGGTCATGGCAATGGAACCTCATGAATGGGATGAGAGTTCTTATAAAAACTCCCCAGACAGCCCCCTCAGCCCTCCCATCATGTGAAGACACAGGGAGAAGACAGCTGTCTATGAACCAGGAAACAGGTCCTCCCTGGACATTGAGTCTGCTGACTCCTTAATTTGGACTTTCCGGACTCCAGAACTGTGACAAATAAAGTTCTGTTGTTCATAAGGTCTGTGGTATTTTGTTACAGCAGCGCGAATGGACTAAGACATCCTCCCGGTGCCGTACTGCTCCTACAGCCCCTTTATAATCACCATTAATAAGTATGTATGAGTTGAGGATCTGCTTCTCTTACAGAATCTTAGAAAATAAATTTACTGCAGGAGGGAAAAGGTCAGAAATTACATGATCCTGGGAAGAATGCTAGATCTTTGTGAAAAGAACCATTTCTCCGTGCTGTGAGCAATAACAGAAAATTATTTGTCCCCATGAGGACTCCCATCTCATAAAAACGTCAGTCACCCTGGGTCAGAGTTGGCTCATCTTATAAAAGGCAGCAAATGGAAATCTTTTAATGCTCTTGACCATCATCAGCTTCTTTGAGAAACATTGTAACAAATACTTCAAAAAGAATTCTGTCTCTTATTTTTCCTCAACTTTCTGGAAATCAGTCAAACTTGGCTATAAAGGTAATAGGGCAACTGATTAAGTGCCTATCATATGCCAGGCACAGTGGTACATATTCAAATGAATTCCAGATGGTCCTGAAGTGTGTACTGCCGACTGCCACGTGCCAACCTAGGGATTTATTCCAAAGCTCACAGACCCTGGTTCTTGAGCTGGAGGGGCATAGAGAGGGAACTTGAAGTTTCCAGGAGAGGAGAAGGGAGGGTATGAGATTGACAGCCTCCAGGAATCTACTTCCCTCAATATGACAGTTTGCTCATCTGACAAGGTTTGACTCTTTCAAAGAGAAACTGGGCTAAGAGGTGGACTAATCCTCTACAGGCTCTACATGGTTTATGTTACTGATTTGGGTCTCATAATGTAAAGGCCTGATTTTTCTCTGGACATGTCTAGGCTTCTCTTGGGGCCTTTGCTGCCGTGTCAGTAGGCTGTAATTGGAGATGGATAACATATGAATTCTGTTTATCAGAAGAGTCTGTTCCTACCACCTTGGCATTGAGCCACCTCCCTGTATGGACTGCAGCCTGGGTGACACACCTGTGTTGGTCTCAAGCACCTGTGGTGTATGTGTCACAAACAGGTACCAGGGCTCCTTCTTTACCCACAGGGCCACACCTCACCTAGTGTGGACCCTAAAGCCAAACCTGCAGAGCGTGACGGAAGAAGACCCAGCTGGGACCTTCACCTGAGCAGCTGACACAGACTCAAGTCCCATCCAAGCCAGAGAGAGTCTGGCACAACCTCTGGGGGCCTCAGCCAACAGGAATTCCTGAAGCCACAGCTTTCCTCTGAGCATGCCCTCAAGGTGATGTCTAGTCATTGTGCTTGTCCTGCCCCCTCCTGGTTCTTATTCAAAAGCCAGATTTCTTCCTTGAAAGTCAGCAAAACCTCACTCCAATGAAGTTTCCATGAAGGCAGAGAAGAACAGAGGGAACAAGTTTGGGGAAGCCAGGCAGGATCAGGTTACCTTTCCTGAGGTTGATCTTCGGGAAATCCAAGCCACTGCGTTCTTTTGGACTATCTTCAACCAAGTGTATTCACCAGTGCCAAGCCTCAGGATATCAGAGAACCACTTACAAAATACTCCCTTCCTCATAAGACACAGAATGATGCAGCCAAGAGGGCATCTCTGCCAACACATAGGCTGAGACAAAAAAAAGAAAAAAGAAAAAAAGCCAAAGACAATGAGTATGTTCTGGGTGAAAAGAGCCGCAGTCCCTCCTCCTCTAACAATCCCAGTTGTGAACTAACCAAAGGAACTTTGACAGCTGCCGTCGACCCTACGGAGGACACAGAAAAGAGGAACAAAGTGAAAAATGTGGTGTTTCGATGACTATAATAGATACAACATCTGAGCAGCTATCAACATTTATAATTCTTGCATTTTCAGCTCTGGCTTTGTTCTCTTCAAGTAGTGCAATTTCAGTTTCCACTGTCTAATGTTGAAGTGTCAAGCTGTAAAATTCTGTGAAGAACGGAAACAGAAAATTGACAACAATGTAACCTACAAACTCAAAAGCTGTGCGGGGACCTAGCCAAGAGTCAGTGAGTGGTTACACACACACACACTCTGTTCTTCGGAACAGACCAGTCATAACATTGCAGCTCCCCAAACATTGGACACATCTGCAGGAGGTTATCACCCTGGAGACACTAGTGGGCTACTTCATGGTTAGCACAGAAAGCAGGACTACAAATATTTGGATGGTCAACACCATCAGCCCTGAGGGTTCATGTCTAAGGCGTCAGAGATCACCAGTAGGGCATGAAGAGTTGCGTCAGCAGCAAAGGAACCACCTGCACGGGCCGTGGAGGTAAAGGCCACACGCAGTATCACACGGAGACCATCCTACCTGACAACTTTCAGCAAGGAGGTTGACATATTTTGCAGATTGTTGATGACAAAAAAATCTAGGGTTGAAGCCATTCTCAGCACCGTCTTGACAGAGCTGGTAAAGATGATAAGGTGCCAAAGACGTCATCGGGCCTCCATGGCTCCAGCAGTGGTTAGGGGTTCACCCAGCACGTGCTGTACTTGCCCTTATCATAGTGCTCACCCTGTTGCATTTCACTGGACTGTTGACCAGGCTTTCTTCCTCTGTCAAATTGTGACTGTGGGCAGTGGTCATGTCCCATTCATCACTGTAGCACTCACATATAGTGACACAGGTAGGCGCTAAGTAAATATCTGAGTGCGATGCTATGAAATTATATAAATCAGACTTAACCCCCATCAAGCACTTCCTATGTGCTGTGTGAGAGTCACTGATTGTACTCCTGTTTAATTTGATTACGTGAAGCCTCACAGCAGCTCCAGGAAGGGAGGCTGGGGCGAGGTCCCAGAGAGCGTGTGGGGAGAAGGTGCAGAGGCCAAAGGATGCGGAGTGAACGAGGCGGAAGCCTGCCACCCAGGGTGGGGTGCCCCATTTCTTGGCCTCCAGTCTTTGCAAATCCCTTGTTGAGATTATCTTTTTATTTCCCTTTCGGTTTTTCCAAAGTTTAATTAAAAGGGAAATCCCGGGATTCAGTTCTTTTTCTCATTGGATTTTGCCCACTAAAAACAAAGTACTACCCTCTCCCCTTAATCAGACCGGGCAAGTCCTTCTCCAGCCGGGGGCACACCCTTCACCGCTTTGTCTCAGGGCTGCTCGCAGCGGGCCACGGCCTCCCACTTAGAGCAAGTGCGTGGGAGAGTGGGGCCGCGACGCCGCAGACCCTCGTGCTTCCTACCACCCCCGGCCTGTGCACGGCGGGCTAACGCCTGCTGAGTGGGGCTGCTATTCATGGAGTTAAAGGTTTTCAGGAAATTATTTCTGGAAAATGCACTGTTAAGAAAACGTTCTTTAATAAATGGTAAGGATAACTTTCACTGACTTTCTAACATTAACTATTCTGGGATTATTAGAAAACAAAACAAAGAAACAACAAAAAAGCTTTCTGTAATTCCTGCCCTATTCTGAGCCAGAAGTGAGAACGTAAGTGAACCTCCGCCTCAGGGGCTGTGCACAGAGAAGGCAGAACTGTCTGACACCAAGGACCCCTCCTGTCCGACACAAGAGCCAACGTTCTTCAAGGACTTATGCCAGGAGTCCCTGAGGATGATGGGAGAGAAGACAGGGAAAGAAGGAAATATCACTCTCACAAGCATTGAGCCAGAGAGGACCAGAGCCTAACACTGCATTGAAGTGGTGTCCTGGGGTGACAAGTCTCCGGAGGAGCACCAAAAATCAAGACAGAGGGGTGTCCAGTCTTGGCAAAGACTCAGAGCCCCGCGTACAGGGTGGGAAAGCAGAGGCAGTGAACAAAAGCAGACCACAGGGATTAGGATGACCTTTTCCATGTCTGAAGATTACAAAACATATTATTGTTGTCTGAAGGTATATAGGTGTTTGCATTTGGTGCAAATCAACAGAAAACTGGACAAAAAGAATCTCACGGAGATCCAAATACCTGCAGCCGGGACACCCACAGTGACTTGTATGATACCTGCAGGGCCCAGCTGCTTCCTCTGTCTTTTTGCTCCTTCACCTTGAGTGGGGAGGCACCTTGTTCCCTTGCTCCTTCCCTCACTGGGGCCACATGTGGTGTCACTTCTACATTCCAGGTGGAGACCCTCTTGGATGTCCCCAGCAAACTTCCACTCACATAGATCTCAGAATTGTGCCATGTGAACCTCCCTTCTAATGAGTCTGGAAAACTGAATGTTTTTAGTTGTGCACTTTGCTGCCCCAATAAATGGAGTAAGGAAGAATGAGTATCAGGTAGAATCCAGCAAAGTTGCTGCAGGAAAAACTGAGGAGAGACAAGAAAAACGAAGGAAGGAAATAGAGTGGAAATTAATGAGTTGGAAAGCAAGCTATGATGAGGATCCTTGAATCCAAACTGCAAGGTGAATTTTTGAAATGTTTAGTAAAATAGGTCCACCTCTAGGAAGATTTACAATGTAAGAGTAAATATGAAGAGCTTCAAAATAATGCATATAACATGATTTAAATGATGTTAAGAGAATGAGCAAAAGAAACTGTGAAACAATAGAAATTAATATCTGTTTTCTCTGATGGAGAGGTCACATTTTTAAAAAATACTCAAGTATTTTTTTTTCTGCAGTTTGTTTAAACTTAGTGATCATATATGGGTTTTATAAGAAGAAAAATGTGGTTTGAAAGTTACATATAAAATGTTTTCTAAAAATCATTTTACTATCAGCTTTCAAAACAGACAACCTAAAGGTATAAATTCAAAACAACTGACGTTTTCTAATTGTTGGGAATCCGGTGACGTGGGCGGCGTCCCAGAATCAGAGATGTATAAGACTAGTCCCTTGCCTGCGGAAGCTGCCTTTTCAGGGGAACAGCCTGCTTTTCCTCTAAGACAACACTTTAGAGAAGGAGCAGCATTTGTTTCAAATGTCTGGTGTGTAGCCTTTTGATAGTATCCCAGAAGAGGAGAGCCTAAGGTTCTGTTTGTTTTAAAGTTCTACATTTTCTTTTCTTTGAGAATCCTTGGTCTGAAGAGGCTTGGGGGAGAAAGAAAAAACCAAAATGTAGCAGAGCATCTCCTTGATGGTGGGCTCTGGGCTGACTCCTTGGTGCGCCAGTTCCGCAGCTGCACTGGGAAAAGAGGCTGGGATTTGCAAGGGAAAATGTGGGTGCTGTCCCAGCAGACAGTTGCTTAGGAGCACAAGCACCAAGCTTGATGTCCACACGCCCGGATTTCTGGAGGCACCTACAAGCTGGGGGGCCCTGGGTACTTCTGAAATGTACAGTGGGAAGTTCCTTATGTTCAACGATAACTACATGAGAAAATACACGTGATGTTGCTTAGCACAGTGCCTAGGCATGAAAGACACTCAAAAACGTTAATAACCATTTTGTAATCATTTTAGAGAAGTTAGTGTCTTGGAAGAGAGGAAGGGAGTCAGGGTAAAGGGGCACCTGAGGAGAAGCTAGGCCCAGAGTTAGCTCAGAGCTGCAGGACCTCGGATTACAGCCAGAGATGGTCCCACAGAGGTAGGCTGGCTGTAGAGTACACGCAGCCCTGCCCCCAGCTCAGAGCCTGCTTTCTTCAGGACGCTTGCTGGAAAATCAATCAATGAATAACATAATTTAATGTGTTGTAATTAAAATCAATACATAGATCTGCAATGATTGTGTGCACAGAAGTGAGAGACGACGTCATACAGTGCCCCACCTGCAAAACCGCGTGGGGCACGTGGCACTCAACGACACACACAAGATGGCGCTACCCTTGCTTCCACCTCTTCTTAAGTTGCTCCCATCCGGTATTTCATGTTTCCTGGTGAGCACCTGTAAGTTCTTTCTAGGTCAAGGCAGGATGGATATGTAAGTACACGACTATATTGGCGTGAGGAAGACGTTTGAAGCTCAGGCCACACTGAAAGGCAAGAGCCAAAACTGAATAAAGGACTGATGGGTCTGTCTCCCCGCTTCCCCCCTACCTCCTGGCCACTCTGTCTTCCTGGGACAGCACAAGTGTCTGCAGTTGGGAGATGCCGCATCCCCGGAGACTGCTCCTACCTGGGGGCTAACTGCCCTGTGAGTATCAATCAGGAGCAAATTAGCTCCTTCTTTACACTGTTGGTGAGTTAACATGTGAAACTCGTTACCGTCAGAAATTGGTTTGGATTGCAAATGTAAACCATGTTTCAAAAAGGCTGATTTCAGCCTTGCTGGGGAAGCAGGCAGGTTGGGCGCTCGGAGTTAGAGCTACAACGGAAGTCAAGCAAAGAAGATGCTGTTGTTATGTTCAGCTAAGTACTTTGTTGTCTTCTTACTCCTATTTCTTGTCTTTGCCTGCGTCAGACCCTACGTCCAGGGCTTCTCCCTGCCCCTCCACGTTGCTGCCTCACCCTAACACAGGAATAGGAACCTGCCTGGTAACCAAATTGCAGGTTTGACTGTGAGGGTGGAACAAGCCTGGGGGCAAAGCACTGGCTTGTGGCAGTGAGGAGAAATTCACTTTGGGGGACTTGGGGCTTGCAGCTAGGATGGTGGAGGTGTGGGGGCCCTGAGACTGGTGAATGGTGTTCAAGCATTCCTGGGGGGGATAACTCCCAGGGTTCCTGTTACAAGGGAGTCTGTAGCCACAGGAAATCTGAGACCAGGAAACATGGGGCTTCTGGGCTAGACATCAGCACAGGGCCATCAGGAGAAAGGTCCCAAAGTCTTGGCGGTGTCACTGTTTTGCGCGTACTGTTCACAGCAAATCAGGCTCCAGTTCTGTGGCAGCTGGGCAGGGACAGCCAGTTTCAGGACCTGTGAATCAAAGCTGGGCCAGAAAGCAAGGGCTTAATTCCAGAAACAGGGTCCTGAGCCTGTTCCTTCTTCACTTCTCTGCCTCCACGGATCTGCAGCTGGGAGGTCTTGACCGCTCCTCACTCCTCTGCTGGGCTGGCCACTCTGGACTCAAATGCCAGTTGATCTCACCACAGAGCTTAAGAGAAGCAGGCCAAGCCCCTGCCCCGGACAGTTTAGGCAACTCCAAGTGCTCCGTGTTATGGAATTAGAGAGAAGCCAGCAAGTGTCTGGCAGCATGTATGCCACCAATCTCTCTATCAGTGTTACCAGCACTCTTTTAGGATGATTTCACCCTGCCATTCCCAACTTTCATATCCAATTAGTGATTGAGGGGACTAATCATCCCTACTTCTTTCTCTTCTCATTTCCTGTCTCCTCACCAGTAGCCACCCTCCTTCCCATCCACCATCTGTGGGAATGCACTCAGTCCCTACCCATGATACTTCATTCTGCAGAGTCACTTTGTGTTTCTGTGTACTATGTGCCATTGATGTGTACACTGTCCACTTCAAAAGTTTGCATTCTAACTTCTCTTGCCTCCTATAAAATTTACCACTTTGTTCTTTCAGTCATTTATTCACTAATAATCTGTTAAAAGCCCATATCACAGAGCCTGAAGGGCCCTATGTAATCACTTCTACCACAGACCCTGGAACCATAACATGCACAGCTAATTAAAGTTCCCCATGCATTCCCTGTCAGATGGCTCAGTTGGTTGGAGCATCATTCCTTACACCAAAAATGTGGTGGGTCTGATTCCTTGTCAGGCTATATACCTGGGTTGCAGGTTCGATCTCCAGTCGGAGTGCATGTGGGAGGCAGCCAACTGATGTTTCTTTTTCACATCAATGCTTCTCTCTCTCTGTCTCTCTCCCTTCCTTTCTTTTTTAAAATCATTTTTAATTGTTGTCCATCCTTTCCTTTCTCAAAAAAAATCAATAAAAATACATCCTTGGGTGAGGATTAGAAAAAAAAATTTCCCCACTCACCTCCACTTACTTCCCAGCTAAGAACTTTATTCCTCCAACAACTACTTTTCTTCTCATTTGAAAATATCCATTTATGGATTCATTTGAAAGATGTTAGCTGAGTAGGTGGAAGCTGAGCCCACTTGCTTGTGCCCTCAGCACAGATTTTTGGCTGATCTTCTGACAAGTGACCTGAACAATTAACAGAATATCAGCTGATGTGAATTTTTGAAGCCAAGGAGTACAGAGGATGCTTTGCACCATCTGGTATGAGATTTTATAAGCTGAGGGGAAAATGCCCAGTGTGAGGCGCCTGCAGTAGAGGTGAGAACAGACAGAAAATGCAGCATAGTGGCTTCCTCTGCTCCCGGAACAGGGAAACACCCTCAAACCTAATTGGGAGAGACTGGTGAGGACATGCAGAGTCTGGGAGACTTAGGCTACACACATACACAGCGGGCAGCCCGTCCACTGCTGCAGTGCCAACCGGGAGAGTTCCAGAGAGAAACTCTATCTCCTAAAACTGTCAGAGGCACTGACAGGCTGTGGACAGCCCTGACCGAGAAAGACTTTCTGCTTTTTGGGGAGGTGGAGCGTGAGGAGAGCTGGCCCATGGCTCTGGGCGGCCACATAGAGACTTTTTTAAAAGGGGAGCTGAGGCATGGCAAGGCAGGGACTCCGTGCTCACGTGCACAGTGACTCTGCCAACAAAGAAATCAGAGGGAAAATGCAGTTCATTCCCCTGAGTACAGCTGCACAGGAAGAAGAGAAAGTGGCAAGCCAAAGTGACTGTGGGACCAGACCTGGTGCAGCTGGTGAGCAGGGCACGCACACAGCAGAGTTCGGGTCTAAGTCTCCTATGAGAATGGCAGCTGGGGTACTGGACGACCAGGGACTAAGTGCCTGAGACCCACTGCAGCAGGGCAGGTCCCTTCACAGGCAGGCATGCCCAATCCTCACCTAGGAAGTTGCAGGCTCCGTGGATTGGGGAGGCCACGCTCAAGAGCTCCCTGCTCAGTACATATCCACAGGGGAAAGAAGGAGAAGCTCTGAAAGGGCCCTTTCTGAACTTCTATCAGACACTATGAACTACACTGGTTCCTTAGGCCCTGACCCACTGAAACCTGCAGAGCAGACAGATTAGAGACAGGCACAAAAAGGGGTGTTCAGGGCTCTGCCCAGCCTCGGCTTTCATACAGAGCTACCATCAGCACCAAGGAGGAAGGAGCTGACCCTCTTACACAGATTGGCCACTCATAGGAAACAGACAGCAAATTCACCAGAAACTATGCATCATTGGAAATAATCTGGGACAGAGCAAGACCTATGGTACATGGGGAAACACTTCCCTGAAGACTAAATAGTGCCCCCAAGAGTGACCCAGAGATTCCACCCTTCCTATCGAACCAGAGGCCCTTCTGGAGGCAGGTAGATGTGGTGCTGGCAGTGCTATCAAACATTAGATGAACAGCCCCTGAGTCTTGTGCTGATGGAAAGCTGGCAGGGTAGAACAGTGAGGACCAGCCAAGCCTGAAGGGGACAGTCACAGACTGTGGATCTCTTGTAGTCTCAAACAGGCTGCCTAGGGCCAGACTGGGACACCATCTGACATCACCAGGGGCACATCCGGGAAAAGAAGACAGTGGCAAACACTAGACTCTTCTGAGACCAATTCCACTGTGGTCTTCTTTGTTATTTGTTTTTTTTTTTCCTCCTGAATAGCTTTTAAACATTATTTCTGTTTTTTCAAGGTTGGCCCTATTATTTTACTATTTTATTATTTTAGTTTATTTCAAAACTCATATTTTACTCTTCCCTTCTCTTACTCCATCTTGCCTTCTTCCCTCCTCTTCTTACTTTTGTATTAAATTTTATTTTTTCCCTTTCTATGACTTGTTTCTACTCCACACTCTATTTCTCCTCCCTCCAGCCTCTCAAAACCATTTTGCTTGCCATTAGTCATCTCGCATTGTTTTTCCCATTCTTATAACCCCCTTATTCTCTCTCCACCTTTATTACTCTTTGCTCATTGGTTGTCGATATGGTCATTGTTGTGGCGTTTCTTCAATTTTATTCCCAGATGTTCATTATTTTTGTATGTCAAATCTCAAATTTTACTGTTCCCCTCTCCTGGTCCATTTTTCCTTCCTTTCACCTTTTTGTTGTTGTTTTAAATTTCATTTTTTTCTTCTCTTAGCCTGGTTTTCATTATTCACTCATTATTTATTCTCCCTCTATCCTCTTGATATCATTTTTCATTCCCTTTAGACATCTCATAATCAATTTTTTTCTTTCATTTTTTCTTCTTGATCCCTTTCTACCTGTATTAATCTTTGCTCATTCATGATTGATATTGCTGCAATGATGTTTTTCTCCCATT
>VMDR010032639.1:0-11638 GCA_007922815.1 Macrotus californicus
AGGCAAAATATTGATACAGACATAAGCTAGAAGATATCTGTGCAGATAAACGCAGAAATTAACGAAACATAAAATGAAAACTAGAAGACGCTTATTCAAAATAAGAGTTGTTTCTTAGATAATGAATACAATTGTAAAAATTTGTCAATACAATAAAACCAAAGAGCAATAAATGAATGATAAATACGAATACGAAGAAAAAAGAGGATTTATCTGAAGATAAAGAAAACATTAAAAATGTAGAAGGAGAGGTTCCATTTTTGAGAAGACCCTGTAGACACATTCCTTAGCAAAATAGGCAAAGCTGATGAAAACTATTTAGAAAAATTTAAGTGTCTATAAATAATCGTATAGGAATATAAAAATGAATAAATAGTGTATGCAAGGAAATCCACTAAAACTGTATAAGAACAGTGAGAGTCTGTGGCATTTGAACTATGACTTTCTCCTCATTACCTGTACCCGGGCTCATCCTGATGAAAGCTGTATCCTGGGAGGGTGAGCCAAGAAGATGGGGTGTCCTCTCCTCTCAGCTCAGGAAAAGCTTACCTGTCTCACTGAAAAGGGCATTTCTTATCCCTCCCAATTCTAAATTGAAGAGGTTAAATTCCTGGTGATTGTAGCTTAGAGGTCAAGGGCTCCCTTCCTCCATAAAACCCCTAACTACAGGATAGATGCTCTACCTCAGGAGTGAAGAAATGACCACAGATGGTAACTGAAACACATAGGACAAATAAAAACAATGAGAAATGGTAAATAAGAAGGTAAATATAACAAAAAAATATATGTATACACACACATATAAATAATTGCTCTCTTTTTTCAACTTCTTTAATAGGCAAAATTTTATAAGATAAGAATTATAGCAATATGTTGATGAATTTATAATATTTATATTACAAATATATAGATGTCACATATATAACCATAATAGCACAAAAAAGAAAAAAGGAAATAGAGGTACATAGAAGTAACATTTCTAGCATTTCATCAAAATTAACTTAGAATGAATCTGAAGTAGACTTGGTAAGTTAAAGTGTATGTGATAAATCCTGAAGCAACTAAGAAAATTACTTGAAAAAAAATCATTCAAGGATTAAAAATGTTCCTTTACAAAGTATTCACTTAATGAGAAAGGACAAAGTAAAGGAGAAAGAGAGAAACAAAAAAAGACCTGAGACATGTAGAAAATAAAAAGTAAAATGGTAGACATAAATTTAATGATATCAATAGCAATATTAAAGGGGAGTGAATCAAACAATATGATCACAATGTAGAGATTGTCAGCGCAGATAAATAAACATGATCCAACTACATGCTGCCTATAGCAAAAACATTTAAGTTTCAAAGATATAAATAGATTGAAAGCAAAAGGATTTAAAAAATATATGTCATATAAGTAGTGACTCTTAGAAAGCTGGACTGACTACACTAATATCAGACAAAAGAGACTGACAAAGAAGTGTTACCAGAGGGGGAAGGGTTTCCAGGAAACACTATAAAGGACACATGGACATAACTAACGGGGAGGGTGGGAGCAGGGGAGGGGGGTGGGATTGGCTGGGGTGGGGGGAGAGTGGTGGGGGGAAAATTCAAACTGTAATTGAACAACAATAAAGTAACTTAAAAAAAAAAGAAATGTTACCAGAGATAAAAGGACATTTTATAATGATAAAAGGTTCAATCCATCAGGAAGTTATCATGATCATAAACATATGCATGTAACAACAAAATCTCAAAATAGTGAAGCAAAGGCTGTAGCCCTGGCTGGTTTGGCTCAGTTGGTTGGAGCATCACTGTGTACACCAAAAAGTTGGGGGTTGATTTCTAGTCAGGGCACATACCTAGGTTGCAGTTTCAATCCCTGATCAGGCAACAAGTGGATGTTTCTCTCTCACACTGATATTTCTCTCTCTCTCCCTCCCTCTCTCTAAAATCAATAAATATATTAGTTTTTTTTAATGAAGAATTTTACCATAATAGTCAGAGATGTCAATACCTTGCTTTAATAATGAATAGAAAAACTAGGCAGAAGATCAATAATGAAACAGAAAGCTTGGCAACACTGTACGCAGAGTAGACATAACAGGAACCTTCAGAACACTTCACCCAGCAACAGTACAGTACACTTTCTCCTCAAGCATACACAGAGCACTCATGCTCTAGGGTAGGCCATATGCTATACCATGGAACAAAGGTCAAAAACTTGAAAAGAACTGTGATCTCACAAAGAATTAAAATTGGGAATCAATAATAGAAAAAGTTGGGAAGCTCACAAATATGTGGAAATCAGCACACTGCTAAATAACTAATGGGTCGAAGAAGAAATGGCACAGTGGATTAGAAAAACACTTTGAGGATACCACACACTAAAACTTACGGGATGCAACTAAATCAGTGTTTAGAGGGAATTTATAGTGGTACATACCTATGTCAGAAAAGAGAAATCTCAAATCTATATCCTAACATTTTATCTTATGAAATTAGAAAAAGAGAGGAACTAAGCCCAAGTAAGCAGGAGAAATAATAATGATCACAACATAAATAAATGAAATAGAGAATAGAAAAACAATAGAGATTAACTAAACTAGAAACTGGCTTTATGAAAAGACCAATCTTTACACAAATCTTTAGCTAGACTAACCAAAAAAAGTGAAGATAATCAAATTAGTAAAATAAAAAATAAAGAGGAGCAATGCTACCAAACTTAGAGAAATATAAAATGATAGAGGAGTATAATATTATGAGCAGTTGAATGGCAATAATTAGATAATCTAGATAAAATGGACAAATTTCTAGAAAGAACTACTCAAACTGGCTATGAAGAAATAGGAAGTCTGAATCTAGAAAGAATTTGCAGCAAGAATAAAAAGAAACTTCCCACAATGAAAACCTGGGACCCAATGATTTCACGGGTGGATGCTACCAAACACTGAAAGAATAATTAGGACTTCCGGCCAGGATGGAGGCATAGGTAGACACACTGTGCCTCCTAGCACAACGAAAAGAAGGACAACAAATTTAAAAACAAAAAGCAACCAGAACTGACAGAAAATCAAACTCTATGGAAGTCCAACAACCAAGGAGTTAAAGAAGAAACATTCATCCAGACTGGTAGGAGGGGCAGAGATGGGCAGCTGGGCAGAGAGGACTCGCGGCAAGGCTGCAGCTGGTGGACCAGGCAAGGTGGCGAATTTTGGACTGGGCCATCCCACATTTGTGTGTGGATAAACAGGGAGGGACAACTGGGGAGCAAGATATACCATGCAACCCAGGGTCCCAGCACGGGGAAATAAAGCCTCAAACCTCTGATTTAAAATACCTGTGGGGGTTGAGGTGGTGGCATGAGAAACTCCCAGCCTCACAGGAGAGTTCGTTGGAGAGACCCACAGGGTCCTAGAATGTACACAAGTCCACCCACTCGGGAATCAGCACCGGAAGGGCCCAATTTGATTGTGGGTAGTGGGGGAAGTGACTGAAAACAAGTAGAGAGCAGAGCAAGTGGCATGGCTCCCTCTATGACCCCTCCCCCAGAACACAGCAATGTGGGTTCCCCTGCCATGTGGCACACCTAAGGTTCTGCCCCTTACTACTTAACAGGCTCACTGAGACAAAAAAATGGCTAAAATTAAAGAACAGATCAAAACACCAGAAAAAAAAAACAACTAAGTGATGAAGAGATAGCCAGCCTATCAGATGCACAGTTCAAAACACTGGTAATCAGGATGCTCACAGACTTGGTTGAATTTGGTCACAAATTAGGTGAACAAATGAAGGCTACGCTAAGTGAAATAAAGGAAAATGTACAGGGAACCAATATTGACAGGAAGGAAACCAAGATTCAAATCAATGGTGCAGACCAGAAGGAAGAAATATTCAACCAGAACAGAATGAAGAAACAAGAATTTAGAAAAATGAGGAGAGGCTTAGGAACCTCCAGGACGACTTTAAACATTCCAACATCTGAATCATAGGGGTGCCAGAAGGAGAAGAGGAACAGAAAGAAATTGAAAACTTATTTGAACAAGTAATGAAGGAGAACTTCCCCAATCTGGCAAAGGAAATAGACTTCCAGGGAGTCCAGGAAGCTCAGAGTCCCAAAGAAGTTGGACCCAAGGAAACACACACCAAGGCACATCATAATTACATTACCTAAGATGAAAGATAAGGAGAGAATCTTAAAAGCAGCAAGAGAAAAGGGGCCAGTAATCTACAAAGGAGTGCCCATCAGACTGTCAGCTGATTTCTCCAAAGAAACCTTATAGGCAAGAAGGGGCTGGAAAGAAGTATTCCAAGTCATGAAAGGCAAGGACCTACATCCAAGATTACTCTATCCAGCAAAGCTATCATTTAGAATGGAAGTACAGATAAAGTGCTTCCCAGATAAGGTCAAGTTCAAGGAGTTTATCATCACCAAGCTCTTATTATATGAAATGTTAAAGGGACTTATCTAAGAAAAAGAAGATCAAAACTATGAACAGTAAAATGACAACAAACTCACAGTTATTAACAAGTGAACCTAAAACAAAAACAAAAACAAAAACAAACTAAGCAAACAATTAGAACAGGAACAGAATCACAGAAATGGAGATCACATGGAGGGTTATCATCAGGGGAGTGGGTGGGGAGAGAGAGGGAAAAGGTACGGGAAATAAGAAGCATAAATGGTAGGTAGAAAATAGACAAGGGGGAGGTTAAGAATAGTATAGGAAATGTAGAAGCCAAGGAACTTATATATATGACCTGTGGACATGAACTAAAGGGGGGGAATGTGGATGGGAGGGGGTGCGCAGGGTGGGTGGGAATAAAGGGGGGAAAATGGGACAACTGTTATAGCATAATCAATAAAGTATATTTAAAAATATAAGAAAAATAAAAATGCAATCTGCTTCCTCCCCCCTAACGCCCCCCACACACACAAAGAAGAATTAATGCTGCTTCTTCACAAACTCTTCCACAGAATAGATGAGGAGGGAACTCTTTCTAACTCATTCTATGAGGCCAGTACTACCCTGATATCAAAATCAGACAAAACACTAGCGGGAAAGAAAACTACAGATCAATGTATCTTATGACTATAGACACAAAATCTCTCAACAAAATGCTAACTGCTGAGATCAGGCACCACAACTAAGTTCTCTGGAATGCGGTCTAAGCTGGAGACACAGGCAGACTCTCAACCAAGGGTTTTGTATCTAGTAAAAGTATTGTTAAAAAAATCAACAAATATTTAAAACACCACAAAACTTAGAGAATTTTTCAATAACAGACCTGTTTTACCAAAAATACTAAATGAAATTCTTCAGGCTGAAATAAAACAAACAAACAAGCAGATGGTGACTTGAATTAACATGAAGATATAAAGGATATTTGGTGTCATTCACAGTTGGATTCAGATCCCAAGTCAATCATTATTGACTGTCCTGGTAGCACAAGTTATATAACCTCTCACCTTCTACTGGGTTGGCCAAAAAGTTCGTTTTAGTTTTTTCTGTAAAATAAGACACATTTTTCATTTTTACCAATAACTTTATTGATTTGGATATTTTGAGTATGTCAGCTATCTCCCACTATTGGCTTCTAGTTAGAGGCCAGGGGTGCTGCTAAACATCCTCCAATGCATAAGACAGCAACACAGCAAAGAATTGTTTGGCCAAAATGTCAATATTATCAAGAAACTTTGCAAACCACTTTTGACATGTTCGATCAGTCTCAGCACTTTTTCCATACGCTGCACAAATCTTTTTTGTTTCAGTTGCATTTTTACCTTTCTTGAAGTAATAAAGCATAATATGCCAAAAATGTGTATTTTCTTCGATCTTCAATAATAAAATAGCTACACAAAAATTCACTAATTTTGATGTTTTTTAAAAAAATGCACGCTGAAATGACAGCTGTCACAATACAGTCTAACAAAATTGTTTTGAATGAAGTTAAAGACAACTAAGCACTACAGGAGCCATCGTCCAGAAAAAACACAAATGAACTTTTTGGCCAATCCAGTATTTCTTCATAGACGCAGTGGGGTTAATCACACATGCAAACACAGAACACATGTGTAGAGCTCTAACAAAATTCCTGGCACTTAGCAGATTTCCAGCAACAAGTGGCAGTAACTTGCATTTGTTCTTTCATTGGAGAGGGTATTTTTCTCTGAGATTTTGCCTTTTCTTTCCTTCCTGAAGGGCAGAAAAGCTTCCCAGTCCTTGGGCACCTGATGTTTAATTTATCTCTGACTGAGAACAGGGGATTCTCTGAGTACTGTGCTCCAGGCATTGCCACCAGAGTCCATCTTTGTCCTCTGTATGAGACAGGTGTTCTCTGCAGCAGGCCCCTCTTGCTAGTCTCAGCCAGAGGCCAAGCAGCCGCAAGTGGTAAAAACACCAGGTGGCAGCTGTGGCTGGTCTCTGGCTGCTCCCTGCCCAGTCACAGCTAGTCTCTGGCCAGTGAGGAGACTGGCTTGGCGGCTGCTAGCACGGCCAGATCAGTTGTCTATTTCTTGGCTTGTCCTTTATCCCCTGTCTCATGTCCTGCTGTGCAGACCTTGCTCTATGTAGTGGCATCATCCTGAATCAGAACACACACCTGCCCACAGTGCAGGGTTCCGGGGCTCCTGAGAATTTTGCCTCCATGATTCTGAAGAGGGAAAATGTATCTATTTGGAACCACTACTCCTTTAAACTGTCTCTTCTCTACTTATCTATACCCTGCTGCTTTTCTCATGGTGAATTTCTGTAAAGGTTTTATGTCTGAGGAGTTCACACAGAGGCAGTGAGATATTTGACCTCTCTCTGGAGCTGAGGTTATCCAGGAATTTGGGGGTGATCTTGGCAAGAGAAGGAGAGGGCCTCTCACTGATAAGTGATTATGAGTTAAATCAACTCCGGCTGACTGACTGCCAACTGTTCCAGGACCCATTAGAAAAGAATTTGTATGTAGATTTTGTCTGGAGATAAGGAGATAAAGCATTTGATGTTTTGTTTTTTTTCCTGTGCCACTGTCCAAATTAACGTAAGCAAAATAAGGCAATGGAACACTTTGAAAAATGTTGTGATGCAATACATTATTTATTCTGTTATCACTTGTTTCATATTGTTTTTCTCCCAGTAGACTGTGATCTATTCAAGGTCAGGAGTGTCCCTTTGTCTGTGGTTTCAGATAGTTATCCTTGTAAAAGCAAGACCTCGACTTTTCTGTTGGACTGCTATGAGGTTCTAACGAAAGGAGTGGTTTGTTTTTCTAAAAGCTAAGTTGAAAACCTTTGAATGTTATAGTTTATATGACGAATTTTCTGCTTTTTTGTAATCTAGTGAAACTGACAGTGAAGGCACTCAGCCATTATTCGGAGCCTCACTGCTTCACGTTCGGGTGTCAGGAGGGAGTTGGGGCAGGTGTACGCAGGGCCGACTAAGAGAGGCTTGAGTGCCTACTCTGCCATCCAGTTCCCAAGGCAACCATCAATATTTCATCACTGCAGGCTCCCCCACTGAGCACAGACAAAGCCTTAGCATTCTTCTGGAGGGAGTGCTCTAGGCAGTCTCTACCTGTGGAAAATGATGGGGAATAGCAGTTGAGATGAGCTGTTTGTCAGTTTAGGGGGACTGAGCCACAAATGTCCTCTAAATCTCCCCTTTTGCCTAACTTCTTAATATCCACTTGCATTTCTGAGATTAACTTCTTTTGCCTAAACAAATAGGGACCTCTCCAAATCTAAGCATAGTCAGTAAATTCTTTTGCTTACTATACATTCACTTTGAAGTATTACTATTGATTCAAATAAATAATTGTTTAGTTATTTTACTTTCCATTCATTGGTTGAGTTCAATAATCCTGATCTTGAAGTAGACTCGCAGATGACTTCCTTTCTCCCAGGCAGGACCTGCACCCTAAAAATGCCAGACTTGCCCATCTCTAGGAAATATTGCGTCTTTGAAAAACCTTTTCTGTCGCCCCAGTTGTCTGCATACCCTACAAGACCTGGAAGGTTCCGGACTCACTTTCCTTTCTTGATTCCTCTCACTGTTCCTGCTCTTGTGCTTCCTAGTCCTTCCCCCTAGAAGACCACATTTCACTGACCACTTTGAGGGAAAGAACTGCAGTTTTAAAAATTTTGTCTCCTGTGGTGCTGGGGACAGTACTTAGCATATAGTGGGCTTCCAATAGATGTCTGTGAATCTGTGAAGTGAATGAACATATACATACAAGATTTACTGTGTATTAAATTTTCTTTCACGTATGTGATTTCCCTATCTAAGCCCTGAAATGTCTCTGTAAGGCAAACACTTCTCCAGAAGAGGATTCTGGACTAGGAGAGACTAGGTAAATGTTTTAGAAATGCACAGCAAGTAAGAGACAAAACCAGGACTCAAACCTTATTCTTCTAACTCTAAACTATCACCCACCCCTCAATAATATAGTGCTCCTTGGTTATGAGCTCTGATGTATCATTCGCTGCTGAATTCTGGGTTCGCTTTTTCTGCACAAATGGATTATAAACCCCTCAAGGGTAAGGTAAATATCTTGATTTTATTTTTTTCTGCGCCTTCTTCTCTCATTAATGCAATAGGCTGGCAATTCTAAAAGCATGTATTCTGTATTATCTAGATGTCACATATCACTGCAAGATTAATTTTTTTTAGCCTTGCTTTGCCAAAAACACTGATTTGTCTAATGAGGTCATTAAAAAGAGGCATGAAAAATATTCAAAAGAGTCTGGAATTTTATGCTGTGATGGCAATATCTGAGCCACCTGAACACCTATAAAAAACCATTAAAGAAGCTGGTGTGCTTATTAAATCTTACAAAAAATTTTCCTTTAGTCATCGTAATTGAAAAGTCTTTGGTTGGACACTAGCCTGCCAAGGATCACAAATGATCTAGTGGGACAGATTCTAGTAATAAATTCTGGTACTTGGAGACAGGTCTTGGTTCTGTGAAGGTCCCTTTGCCCCCTTTCCTGAATAAGAATTTTGCCAACTAAAGAATAATGGTTGAATAAACCTGGTATGTCTCCTTTATACATATATCTATTTCTAAAGTAAAGTTAATGGGAACTTCTGGGTTATAAAACAATTCCCATAACCTGTAATGTTACCAGTTAGCTCATTTTGGGTGTGATATGGCCTAATTTTTCTCTGTAAATATATAATCTTAAATTACATTCCCATTCAGCAGGATTTGAGGACAAAGCCATTCAGTCATTAGTTATTATAAAAATCTTATGCTCCCTCAAAATATTACTCCCTATAACTTTAAATCTTTTGATTATTTTCTTATCATCGAAGAAAGCTAAAGAAGCTCTTTCAAATCTGCAGTCACAAATCTGAGTGCAGTTCATGAAGGCCTTCATGGTTTCTTATGACGTAGAAGATATCAATCTAGGGACAGAGGCACATGGCTAAGGGACACCCATTATACCATTGTGGGGGAGGAAATTTTCTCTACCCTCAAGGCTCTTCTGGCTGGTCTAATAATCCAGGAAACATGAGGCAGATTAGCAAGAGAAAATAATGAAATTTAATACACACATCTGTACAGAAACATCACATGAGAGAGTCAGAGACCCCACAGGCAGGAGTTCAGAGACAGAAGGGAGACTGACGTATATAAGACATTCTGAGCCATTGGTGAGGTAATGCACCTTGGGGGCTTCAAAATCTCAGTGCAAGTTGGTAAAAAGAACAGGCATTGTTTAGTGAATAGAAGTTTGCCCTGCCCTATAAAAGAGGAGGGAGAGATTACAACCAATTTAAACAATTAGGACAGGTTTTATGGGGAAGGTTGAATTTGAAATGAATCTTAAATGTGAAATTGAATTATGAGTAATAAGAGTAGACCATAAATAAAGCCATTATTTGAGGAACTTGAAAAAAATCCAGGTTACCCGAATCTCAATATGTACAGAGAAGTAGTGGGAAATAAAACTAAAAATGTAGATGTGTCATTCTGTATGTGGGGTCATGATCGATGAGGAGTTAGCTATGCAACGTTCTCCTGGGAGATTTCTAACCAAGGTACTGCCAATGGTTGGAAGTCTAGGTGAGAGCATAGAAGTGGTCAGAAAGGGACAGTTAGAGGCTAATGTCTGAATAAATTTGGGATATGACTGTATGGCTTTCAAATACTGAAAGGCAGCTTTCGAGTCTGGTCAAGTCAATTTTTGATCCTGTGTGGGTGTTCTTTGTTGGCTCCTCAAACCTACCCTCTCCCCTTTCCAACTGGTTTTGGCCCCAGGAACTGACATATATGGCTTGATGTTAAGTGGGTTTGCTTGCTCTTTGGTTTCTGGTTTGGCTGATGGAAAGTGCTGGATGGAGCTCTGGGGCAGAATGCTAGTGGTCATGACATTTATGTTCCTGGTTTCCTCCATGCCATGGCATGGCACAGGTTGGCATTGGCCAGGTTCCTCCAGTGACAGGATGCATAAGGGCCCTGGTAACCTCTCCCTCCCTTTTCCTTCATGTCTAGTGTTGCAGCCTTCGGGGTACATTGCCTCCCTAGTTGGTTCCCTTAACCCTGAACTTTTTAAAACTCTCCTAAGTCATCCATTTGGAGCCTGCCATCTGTTTCTTGAAGGGATCTTGAACTATTCCTTGTGTATTTTTGTTTTAATAGTAACCACACTATTGGCGTTTTCCAACTTTCCTCAAAATGAGAAACCAGAGGACTTCAAAAGTGGTCTAACAAAGCAGAGAAGAGTGGGCCTCACTCTCACTAGCCTTTAAGCTAGGTTTCCATTAATGCATAATTAATTTTTCTTAGACAGGAATTATTTGCAACCAAATTAAGAAAGTTTTATTTTTGCAGTTAGCCAATACTGACCTGTGAAAATAACTTTGTTGGCAAAAAGCTCCTTTGTAATACAGTTTATTATAATCAGTGAAAACCAAGTCTGTTCTGGAAAAATCAAGTTGGGCTTGCCGAAGTATAACCCATGGGTAGTGCAGGCTCAGCTCCACTGGGAAACTGAGACTTGTAGAGGAGTTTGTCTTCATTGTCACCTCTGACTTTTCAAACCCATTGAAACTGCTTTCTGTATTGTTTAACTTTCATCATATCTCCATAGGCAGAGTAGGCAAATTCCATGTGAGATGTAAGTTTTGCCTTTCCTGCTTCTCCCCTCCCCCTAGTCTTGCTCTTTACACTCTAACTAAAAGCTCCTTCTTCTTTAAAGTGGAGCTAATATTTCCCCTCTTCTTCAAAACCTTCCTTCCTTTGTCTGAGGACAAGGAATATGCCTAAAACCTCCTTCTTCTTTAAGGTGGAGCCAATATTTTCCCTCTTCTCCAAAGCCTCCCTTCCTTAGAGGAGAAGGAATGTGCCTTACTGTCCTTTGATGTCTCCCATTATTTAGAAAGGAATAGGCCCTTGGTCGTAACATCTGGACTGGTAAAAGTTATTTGGAGCAATTTCCTGGCTAAAAACAATTTGAAAATAGGAACTCACATATGCAATGCTCAATTTAATGAGGAATTACAAATAACTGGAAATATTTCTACTTATATTTCTTTTTTTAAATATATTTTATTGATTATACTATTACAGTTGTCCCATCTCCTCCCCCCACCCCCCTCCCTGCACACCCCTTACCCCCACATTCCCCCTCTTTAGTTCATGTCCATGGGTCATATATATGAGT
>VMDR010032640.1:0-11638 GCA_007922815.1 Macrotus californicus
GATATAACAATGCTAATTGGGTGACGCAGACATAGACCAAACCTAATTTGGCCAATTGGCTGCTGTGTGGAACAATGTGGAGTAAGATTCTCAGTTGTGGCCAGTGTCTTGGGCAGTAGAGGGAGGGCTTGTGTTCCGAAGGACTATGGTTACGACCCAGAGATCTCTGGTGCTGTCACAGGGAGACCGGAAAGGAAGATGTGTCTGCTCAACATGGTCAGGGCCACAGGGAATAGATGGTGAACACCATTGTCTCCTGCCGCCAGTCCTGTCAGAGTACAGGGTCAAATGGGCACTGAGTGTCCTGTATGAAGAGGTGAACATTCCAGTAGGTGGGTAATGATACTATAGGTCTCGATTGTCAGTTCTGTGTATGTTCCAGGTATCACGTCCCACTGTCCTCAGTAATGCAGAGTGAATGTCTGCGACATGTAGCAAAAACACTGGAAGAGAAAACTGATGCACCATACTCACTACAGTGGATAAATTCGAGCCTGTGATGCAAAAGAAAACTGAAGTTACAGAAAAGCCTGGCCCTGATCACAGGATCCAGCAGTGTGCTAGCTCAAAAAGGAGGTAGACAAAATACAGCTAAGTCTCAATGTACTTTCCTCTGTAGAAACCATGGAAATGACAGGTAGTGTTCCCATGAAGACTGTCAGCCTGATGTTAAAGCTCTTTAAGACATCAGAACAAAGCTGAAAATTCATGATAATTGCAACAATGAAAACAGTAGCAATAGCTGTGTTTTCCATTTCACTAGTCATTGCTACCTCTCTGCCCTGCACTGATGCCGTAATATGCCACAATGGAGAACATCCTCATCTCTAACGCAAGACATAAGTTTGAATGCAGCTTTCTTTCAAAAGATTTTTTAGCCCTGGCTGGTGTGGCTCAGTGGATTGAGTGCTGGTCTGTGAACCAAAGGGTCACTGGTTCGATTCCCAGTTGGGGCACATGCCTGGGTTGCAGGCCAGGTCCCCCATAAGGGTTGTGCGAGTGGCAACCACACATCGTGTTTCTCTCCCTTCCTTCCTCTCTCTCTAAAAATAAATAAAATCTTTAAAAAAATTTTCATTAAAAAAAGATTTTTTAATTCATTTATTTATACTTTATTTTCTTATTTATTTTTAAAGACGTTATTTATTTATTTTTAGAGAGGGGAAGGGAGGAAGAAAGAGAGGGCGAGAAATAGTGTGATTGCCTCTCACATGGCCCCCACTGGGGACTTGGCCCAAAAACCCTGGCATGTGCCCTGACTGGGAATTGAACCGGTTACCCTTTGGTTTGTAGCCAGCTCTCAATCCACTGAGCTACACCAGCCAGGGCTAATTTATTTATTTTTAGACGGAGGGAATGGGACAAAGTAAGGGAAATAAACATGAACATATGCTTCCTTGTCCCAGGGCACCTTCTGGGGACCTGGCAGGAAACTCAGGCTTGTGCTTTCACTGGGAATCGAACCAGTGACCCTTTGGTTCACAGGACTGTTCTCAATCCACTCAGACACACTATCTAGGGCACAAGCCTATTTATTATATTAATAATTGTTGGAACTTACAAAAGTGATAAAGTGTGTTACTTAATGCAGATTATTCTTTAAACTATATGATATGTATCTACTACACTTTGTACACCAAAAACCCAAACAATTTGGAAATAATTCACACTACTAAAACAATTATCCCAAGCCCCTCAAAAAATAAACAATTATTCCATACCATGAAAATGAGTTGTTATTCAAGGAGTGAAAGTGGATGTCATTGGAACATATACCTTTGGTGCTTTACTCTCCTATTTCTTAAAGGAGAGTAGCCCAAATTAATAAAGGAACAAGTAAATTATGTGAGCACAGATTTGACTAAAAACATATCAGTAATACATACACCCCTGCAAAAATGCTAATCCTAAGTCCTCAAGGAAATGCAACTAAAATGACAGAGAGCACGATAAACTTTTGGAAAGTGGTTAAATTCAGAAAAATTGAAGAAATGAAGACTTTCTTACAGTAAGGAGCTGCACTTTGCATACACATTGGATAAGAATGTAAAGGCACAATAAGTTGATGTCATACTTTGTACAGCTTTTCAAAACTTAAAACATTTTGCTTCTCAGATATATCTATAGTAGGATATATAAAATTAAACTCTGATGTTTCCCCAGAACATTTCAGTGCCATTACACTGAAAAAGAAAACACATTTTCAAGGCCCTGGTTGGTGAGGCTCACTGGATTCAGTTGAAGCATGCAAACCAAAGTATTGGCGGTTGGATTCGCAATCAGGGTACATCCCTGGGTTGTTCGGGTGGGGGCCACCAAAGGGCATTCAATAAAAAATGACAGATTGATCTTGTTCTCTCTCACTTTCTCCCTTCCCCTCTCTTTAAAAGTTAATAAAATTTTTGAAAAAGAAAGTATGTTTCATATAGTCTAACCATTTACACAATGAGAACTCTTCAATGTCAAAATGTTATAGACTTATGGCTAAAGATTTCCCATGTGCACATCATACATTAAACCTCTAAAGAATGAACAGTGAATAAGGTGGCCATGACTATGAGGGAAAAATTTCAAAAAATCTCCAACATTTGAAGTCTCCATAAAGCTTAGGTCCAGCGTAAACAGTCTGGTGATAGAAAGGCAAGAGGATGGAAAACAAATTTCCCACACTGACTGTACTCCTAAGGCCTTTACCTAGACTGAAGTCTCTCAATATAGTATAGCTTAGAGCTACAAGGAAAACCACGTCAAATGGCATGTATACAAAAAACCTAAAAACTGTGACCTCAGAGAAGAAAAGACAAATGTCTAGAACTAAAAGATTTCCCAAATAATCTTAAAAGAACAGAGTGATTGTGAATTTTCTGATGAGATCAGAGGCCATGACTGCTGGAAAAATATTACACATAATCTCAGCCCTCAAAAGTCATCGCTGGAGTGTAAACTCTCTCAGAACAACTGAAATTACGGATGCAACAAAAAGATTTCCCAAATTCTCTGCATGCATAAGGACATTTCCCAGTTAGAACTCTCTGATGACAATGCAGGTGACTGATACTGATAAAGGATTTCCCACATTCACTGCACTCAAAAGGATTTTACCCAGTGTAAACAGCTTAAGGATGACAAAAGGCGGAGCAACTAATGAAAGTATTTGCACATAACTGTGGTCACAAGGTTATTCTCCAATGTGAACTCTCTGATGACAACGAAGGGTAAAGCTCCTGGCAAAAGATTTCCCACATTTCTTGCACTCATAAGGCCCTTCACGAGCGTGAGTTCTCCGATGTCTATGGAAGGCAGAACTACTGGAATAAGTATTCCCACATTCACTGCACTCAAAAGGCCTTTCTCCAGTGTGTATTCTCTGATGCTCCAAAAGGCAGGACTTCCAAGGAAAAAAATTTCCACATTCACGGCACTCGTAAGGCTTTTCTCCAGTATGAACTCTCTGATGTTTGTGGAGAGCAGAGCTAGTGATATAAGATTTCCCACATTCGCTGCACTCATAAGGCCTTTTGCCAGTGTGAAGTCTCTGATGCTTCAAAAGAGAGGACCTCCAAGGAAAAAATTTCCCACATTCACTGCACTCATAAGGCCTTTCTCCACTATGAACTCTCTGATGATACTGGAGGTCATAGCTAGTGGTATAAGATTTCCCACATTCATTGCAAACATAAGGCCTTTCTCCAGTATGAATTTTCTGATGCTTCAAAAGAGAAGACCTCCAAGTAAAAAGTTTCCCACATTCATTGCACTTATAAGGCCTTTCTCCAGTGTGAATTCTCTGATGTTTATGGAGGTCAGAGCTAGTGGTACAAGATTTCCCACATTCACTGCACTCATAAGGCCTTTCGCCAGTGTGAGTTCTCCGATGTCTCTGGAGGACAGACCTACTGGCATAAGTTTTCCCACATTCACTGCACTCATAAGGCTTTTCTCCAGTGTGAATTCTCTGATGCTCTAAAAGGGAGGACCTCCAAGGAAAATATTTCCCACATTCACTGCACTCATAAGGCCTTTCTCCAGTGTGAACTCTCTGATGAACACGGAGAGCAGAAGTACTGAGAAAAGACTTCCCACATTGACTGCATACATAAGGCCTTTCTCCAGTGTGAACTTTTTGATGATGCCGAAAACCAGAGCTCCAAGTAAACAATTTTCCACAATCCCTGCATGTATAAGGCTTTTCACCAGTGTGAACTCTCTCATGAACACGGAGGGCAGAAATTCTGGAAAAAGACTTCTCACATTCAAAACAGTGAAAACACTGTGTTCCTGTAAGGAAACTCTGGTCCTCAACAAGTGTGTCTTCATAGCCCAGGGCTTTCTTACATTGTCTTCGGCTATAATGACATTTTCTACTTTGACAAGACATTATAGACTTAGAGATTATGTTTGCTTTGTACATATTGTGAATAGCCAGTTGCTCAAGATGTCCTGAGATGATGGTGAAGTCTTTTTCAACCTGACTAGACGAACAAGGCTTCCATGACATATGGGAATTGTAGCTCTTTCCAAGTAAGACAGTGTCCACACTGCTTAGGGAGTAATTCTGTGTTGTATCTTGTTTCTGATACTCGTTACTCTGTGCACTGAAATAAAATGGTTTTGCACATGCCCCACACCTCAGCAATGCTGTGCTGTGTTGCATTCCCTGTTGATCAACCAAGAGAAAAATGTCTCGTAAGACTGGCCCACATCTCTCACAGGGGTGGGCCTTCTGGGAAGACAAAGCTGCCTTGGGATACTTTTCCTGTGATGCTTGTTCAGTGGGTACGTCCACATCCTCTCCTACACAGCAGCAACCTGAACAAAAACAAACCCTGATGAAGTACATACTTAAGTAGGGAGGGGGTATTCTAATCACAAATTTGCATTGTCATATGTAAGCATGATTCTATGTGACAATTTTCAAGGCAAGTGGGACTCGAAGAAAGGTTGGTTGTGCATTACTAGGCAAGCAATACAGAAAATAATCACCCCCTCATTAACTGAAGTACATTATAGTAGGAGGTAGAACAAGGAAAGGTAGGTTTTAAAAGTTGTTCTCCTGATGGTGGCCTGCAAAATCTTTCCTCCTGGTGATGTCAGGCTGTGTAGAGTAAAATGAATGTGCCAAAAACCACGATAACCAACCACAGCAGAACAGATACTGGGAAGGTTCCTATTGATAAATATGCAGCTTCAAGGCACAATGATCAGTCAGTAAAGTTGAACAGCACACCAAAAACACTCCTCACAGAGAGGATTATGCCGTAGAGGTTACAGAGGCGGAGATGAGTGCTGGCTACCAGTCACAGTAGGTAAGATAACTATGACAACTCAAAAATAGGTCAAGTGCCAACACTTCGAAAGGATGCATAGTTTAAGGTGTGTCCATTGGTAATGGTGACAAAATACAGTTAAAGAGAACAGGTTTCTCATTATATTTTAACAAAGCTATGGCATCAAAACCTCCTTAAGTGCCATTCACCATCACCAAAGCATGTGTAAGCCCATCCTGTCATGGCTGGACTCATGTCCTTTTGTGCTACACGAAGGACTCCTCTGATTTATTTCTAATTGAGCAATCACACGGAATAGTGCTGATGCAACTCCTAAGAGAAAACAGAAGACATGCATTACCAGCACTGTCGTAGAACAACTCAGCATAAACAAAAAGAAAAAGATCTATGGGAGGAGCATCAGCCGGATGGCAGAATAAAGAGTACAAATATTCTCTGCCTTCAGGAGTAATTATATAATTATGTATGATAAAAGCAGCCCTATGGAAAAGGGGAAGTAATCAGGGGATCAATTTTTCCAAAGAGCTATAAAGTGGAGCATAAAACAAGAAATGCCACAGAAAGAACTGCAAGAGAGACTGCCTTAGCAAAGATGCTTAGATTCCTAAGAGAAGGGTGAGACCTTCCTCTCCAAGCACTGCTTTTGTGCTTCAGTGGACTCTAGTGGCTTATTTTGTGAAAGACCACAGCAATCATTGTCTCTGAGAACTTCAGGAATCTCAGTAATTAATATCTGCCAACCTCCCACAGATTTTATCTCAAAGAAACCTGTAGTTCACCAGAAAGGGTATCAAGAGGAAGCCCTTTGGCCACAATATTTCATACGAAGGAATAACATCATCTACTGCCAGCAATCTTTGCCACTAAGAATCCAACGGGGACCACTAGATATTTGGAAAACTGCTCCCCTGGCCACAGAGGACCCCTACAGACTTCATTACTCTAACATCAGCTCATAGAGCAGCAAGCAGAATGGGAAGTGAAACTTATCTTCACCCAACACACAACAGATCACCTACTAAAAACACTCGAACGCACGTGCAGATGAAACTCCTTCTACCCTGGCTTGTGTGTTTCACTGGGTTGACTACTGGCCTGCTATGACAGTGTTCGCCTCAAGGATTCCAGGACCCTACACATACCTGGATTTCAGGCCAAGAGCCCAGATGGGGGCATGTCAGAGGCAAACAATCAAAGTGCTATGGCACATTAATCTTTCTCTCCCTCTCTTTCTTCCAGTCTTCCCCTCTTGGCAAATAAGTCTTTAATATAAAAACAAATTCTTATGTTAACTGTCTCATAAAATTCTTAGACCTCAACACTAACACCAAAATAAATGTAAAAAAACCCACAAATGGAACATCACAATTTTGTACTGAACTCCCAATAAGTGGAGATCTACACATTGCCCAGGTAAAGTACAAATAATCATTCTTAAAATCCTCAGTGAGGAACAAGCAAATAAATACACATAGGACTCAACATAATGAACAAACAAATACAGTCACATATATGGTGATCATAGTCAGAAATCATAAAAAATAAAACTGAAAATCTGGAATTGAGAATGTGATGAATAAAGTAAAAACTGCAAAGAGAGTACCAAAGTAGGCATGCTCAAGATGTGAAAGGGATACGTCATCTCAGAGGCAACTTATATGAAATTTGACTACCCTTCTTGTTTTTAAGACTTCTAATTATATTTTTAAAGATGGAAAGGGAAAAAGAGAGGGAGAGAAACATCCCCAAACGTGTGGTTGAATCTCGTATGCTCCCTACTGGGGACCTGCCCCACAACCCAGGCATCTGCCCTAGACTGGGAATCTAACTGGCTACACTTTCGTTCATACTGCGGCACTCAATCCACTGAGCCACACCAACCATGGCTGACTACACTTTAGAGAAAACAGGACTAATAAATATATACAAAATGTTTTATTTAGCTTGTCCAAGTGGATTAGAGGGTTGGGTAGTTTTCCAGAGCAGCACCAAAAGCTTGTGACTTTTTTCCCTACACAGGGAAACAAAGAAGGCAACTGACTGATGCTTCTCCCTCACACTGATGTTTCTCTCTCTCTTAGTATCTCCCTCTCTGTCTCTCTATGCCTTCCTTTCTAACCGTTAACAAACATATACTCTATGAAAATTAAAAATAAATAATTATATGAAGATGTTAACAATGAGATTATAGAAACTAATTTTCCATACTAATCACTGTGAAATCCATTAGGTTTGTGGCAACATTACTGACCTCAAATCCTTCCACCTATGAGGGCTCAGAACAGCAGGTACAGGGGCAGCGGGGGGAGAAGGGAACAGTGCGAACACACCGCCCTGCCAGCCCCAAGACCTACCTAGAAACCTGGGAAAGCAAACTGTGTACCTACAGTCAACATGTAAGAGCAGAGCAACCCTAAAGAATGAAGGGTGCAAGACATACAAAGCCTACTCGGGGTCAAAGGTGAGTGTAGAAGTCATTACTTTTTCAAAGAGAGTGAGTTAACTTATTAAAGTGTGTGGCAATGAGGGAGAAAGAAGGACCCCTGGAGACAGGATCAGAAGTGAGCCCAAGGCAAATTGCTGCTGTCCATGGCTTCTGGGTGTGAATCTGGTCAGGATCCTTAGAGGTTATAATAGAAACGAACTCAACCCTGAAGAATGGTGGGTGCAGGCATGCCAAAGTTGAGCACGAAGGGGCAGTCAGTGTCTTACCCAGCGAGGATACATGAGCAAAGTTCTCCAGCATCACTTCGAGGTACAGGCATCTCTGAGCCTCATCAAGGAGGCACCATTCTGTGGTGGACAGATACACAGCCACATCCTCAAAGGTCACAACAACCTGTCAGAATTAATACAAATGAATCCAGAATAATCTCTCTGACATCAGCCCCGCACAATGTTATTCCAGACAAATCTTACCCACTCCCAAAACCATCCAGGATGCCCAGCCTAGAGAAGAAAACAGCCCTGCTGTCTGCTGTTTCATCAGCCTCATTAATCACTCACATCGCCCTCAGTAACAGCAGCAAAGATGGGTGGTGCAGCAGGTAAGTAGGCATCTATTCTCAAGCCAAACTTTGATGACTCCATCCCTCATGTCCAGCAATTCTACCTAGTCTCTCAGATCATGCCTCTACAGGAGAGCCAAATCACGGGCTTGTGTTTCACCCTTCAATCCCCACACCAAGGACCCAAGACCATGAGTTCATACTTCATCTAGCTGTGCACAGTGTGATGTCTCCCTCCTTCACAACTTCACACCCCAGGTTCAATTCCTCAGCTCTGCCATCGCCTGCTCCACACCACAGGCATCACTCTGAATGCACCAGTGATCTCAGCACATGGCTTCCAGACAGTGCTCACGTATTTCACAATGACCTAGTACAAGTGAGGCAGGGCAGAAAGAATTTAGGGATATATCCTAACAGGTGAAAGGAGGGCATAGGAAACCACAACATCTCACCTGAGCCCCTCTCTCTGGGCGCTGACAGACCTACGTAGGCCTAGGAGGAATGGGAAATCACCACGCAGGAAAACTGTACCCTGGGAAACTGTAACCTGGGAAAATGCCTGTCTGGGAAACAGCCTGCTGACCCTACCCAGGACAAACAGATGCCCGGCTAAGACTGGAGTCTGTGGTCGGCCTATCTGGCATAATAGGACGTAGCTTTAACTTGAACCTGACAAGATGTATCAAGAACAATGGTCAGCAGAAATGGCACCCAACCAGTTACCCTTTACGGGTTTTTGTGCTTAAAAATCCTGCCTTAAGAACAACCCAGTCAGTCTTAACCTCCCTTGGTTGGCTCCCCAACATCCCCAGGTTGATCCCGCTTTCCCCCACAAGTCTTAAATCTCCCTTGGTAGGCTCCACTTTTCCTTGTTATTCACCGCTAATAAATTCTGCTCCTTAGCTAGCTGTGTCTGTCTGGTTTCTAGAGCGACTGTGACCTAACAGGCACCAACAAAGGACAACAGTTAATGGCAGGAAGCCCCCCGGGGAATCACAGAAATACAAACTACAAGGAACCCTCCCAATCAGGAGTCCCACTCACAATTTGGTGCCAAGGAGCTGTCAGAAAGACCCCCGCCCTGCAAAATGGGTAAACCTCAAACCCTATTTTGCTCCTGTCTCTCCAGATGGCCGGCCTCCACTCGGAAGCACACGTTTTGCTTCCTACACTGAGTTGCCCACAATGGTCTTTCTTTTTTTCTACCTGAATAAAGCTTGCTTTAGCCTCACCGTGATTTCTTATGCAAATTGCCCTGAGCCCAGGAAGTTCACCAAGGTAGTCGGACACGCCAAACTTTTCTGAACGTCACAGGGCAGCAGCAGCCCCCGGTGTGTTAGAGGTTCAGTAAGAAAACCTATGTCGGCCCCTCAGCCCGTCACCGTCTCCTGCTCAAGTCACACTACGTGTCACCCCGGACCGTCTCACCAGACCGGACGCTGAGTCCTGGGCTCCAAAAAGTGACCGACTCACCGCGCCCGGCCTGCAGGGCTCGGTGCAGTGACAGGGAGGGACCCGGGTCGCGCACTCACCTCCACCTCGCGCTTCAGCGCGCCCGCCGCCATCCGACTCTGTGGGCCGAGGCGGGTCAGAGCAGCGAGCAAACAGCTTGTCCCTGGTATGGGGGTCCCTGGGCTGCCGCAAGGGCCGGACACCCGAGTGGCTTCGCTGGGTCTCACAGCTGCTGTGGGAAACACAACTCTGGCGCCTGCTCTACTCGATATTTCCACCTTACATCCTCACCGTCTTAATCAGGAATCTGAGAGAACCGGAAATGCCAGCCAAAGGAAGGCACAAGTCCCGCCCCTACGGTAGTACACAACCGGAAATGATTTGCAATGTTTTTATTGGCTCGTCGTCCTGCTATTCCATGCCTGCCTTCTTGGTATTGGAGATCTTACACGCCAGGGTGACATCCTGTATTACGCCAGCAATGTCCAGGAGTAGACTTGCAAATTTATACCCCAAGAACACGCTGAGAATAATAAGTGGGCTGTATCGCCTTCCAGTGAAAATCATTTCTCAGGCGAGGGTTACTGGTCCGCCTGCAAGGCCTTTTTGGATTCAGGGCATATGACATGTGACTCCTTCAGGATGGGTGTGGTTAGAGAAGGTTGTTAAATCCCTAACGCTACCTACCCAGCCGCACTGGACTGGCTTTGCAAAGTTAATGTATTAAAACATGCACTAATACTTAAGTGCACCTGTTCCTGATCCGGCCAGCAGTCTTACCGTTGCCTGTGCAGCAGTCCACACTGATTTGATTTTATCCCTCTGATTTAAATTATACATTTTTTCCCTAACAATGGAGTACATGTTGAAGACCTTAAGACATGCAATTACTGGAGCTCAGCCCAGAAATTGCATGTAAAGATCCACACCCACCCAGAATATACTAATAATAGTCACACTGATTTGCTTTTTCCTCAGTGCACATTGTAGGGTCATGAAATGTCCAATACCACTAGGTCAAAAATGAATTCACACCGTAATTTAAAAATTACTTAAGATTACAAAATGCAAACGATTACCTGAGACTTTGTTGAATTGCATGCAATCTTTTTGCAGTCCGAGGGATTTGTATACCTGTTGATGAGAACACAGTATCTCTGAATCTCAGTAAAGCACATCTCATTAAAGGGGTGGGAATATGACCCATGGGAAGAATCTCTGAAATTTTACGAGGTTAACTATGTGGTTTCCCCATCAGACATATAACATATATGTCACAAGAATATAGGACCAACCTTAGAATGTAAAATGAGATGCATAAGACATAAATGGGAATTCCTTTATTTGTAATTTAATTATCAATAAAGAAAAATTAATTTTAGGAAAACTGGCAGAAATAAATTGTGACAAAGTTATTGGTATTTTCTTTAGTGTGAAAAGTTTTGTACTTATGAGGATAACTATGGCAGTGTCAAAGTAATAAGACTAGGAAAACTTCCATGAATTATCTTTTGTGAGACACCAAGACACACTTGTAAAACCTGTCAATAAAAGGTTCTAAAATACAAGTAGCAATATGATCAGGCAAGTAAAGTAACTTTAAGCTAAAGGATGGGGATGATGTTAGAATTCAATGAGAATTGTTGGAACTGAGTCTAAAAATGAACTGAATTATCTCTACTGAGTGGATCCTAGCTATGCCACGGTATTACTCTTTAACATGACCGACACTTATTGTTCTGATATAGACTGAATACTAAAAATTGTACTTGTATCTCTTCAATAACTGGAAAAATGTTTGACTTACAAATGAGTGATAGGATACACTGCAATTGCAGACATGAAAATAATGCCCGAAAGTCCCAGGTCACTTACAAGGCTGCTCAG
>VMDR010032641.1:0-11638 GCA_007922815.1 Macrotus californicus
GGAACATTATTAGAAAGAAGGACCTGCCTCAAATTTATGTCTGCTCTTTAATGACTTTACAGTGACTTTGTGTGGGGTTTTTCTTCCCATTTTGGGGTATAATTTATTTGTTATAAGGAGGAAGGACGTTATCTCTCTTTTGTTGTACCATTAATATTGAGGCCAAAGAAACTCAAATGTGACTAGAGTAGAGCTACAAACAGGGGAACAGAACTAAGAACCTATAGCTCTCAGATGGTCACCTGTTCCAGTAAGAATCAAGTTAAAATTTCTTATGGGATTTATTTTAATTGAGTAACCTAGAAAAGTTCTGTTTATTTTATTTGACTTATACCTATATATATATTTGGATTTTAAAAATTATCTGAAGGTTGAGACCTGGCGCCTCTAGATGTCCCACTGCTTCTGAGATACTTGGCTCCACGAGATGTAACGCAAATGGCTCTACGGAGCTGCCTAGTAACGAGGCTGTGGTGGTGTTTGGCAGGGCTGCGTGAAAGGGTGGGTGTTCAGCCAGGCTTGCGAGAAAAAATAATGGTTGCCCTGAGGAGATGGTCAGTTTAAACTAGACTATAAACTCTCTTGATTTCAGACCCCAGAATCAAAATTCTTTAGATGAATGATCTAAAAGCTTGTTTAGATCCTGGCCACCCAATTGGCTGGGGCCACAGTGCTTCTTGCAGGAGAGCTGGTGGGCAGTGCTGGTGGTGCAGGTCAGCCTTCTTGCCCGTAGCAGAGAGTACGGGTGACAGGGTCAATCCCTCTGACTTCCAAGAGGAGGCAGGACAGGACCAAGATGAAAAGCAGGCATTGCTTTTTTTCACTTCCCCCCTTTAAACTACATTAGAGGAAGCTTGGTGAGGTGGAAAGGGTAGGCTACACCTTTCAAAGGTTTTGTGGCTTTTGGCTGTGTAGCTACCTTCTGTGCCTCAGTTTCCTTTTACAAAAGAAAGAGGATTGGACTAGATTATCATCAAGGTCTTCAGTTTTGTGATTTGATGAGAGAGGAGGAGGAACAGTATTAGGGACTGAATTGTTGAGCTTTCTCAATGTACTAGAAGTTTGCAGAGATATGTTATCAACACTCATGATTTAACTCTCACTTAGCTCAGCGGTTGTCCTCTCCCCTTTCTTGTACTATCAATATTTTCCTCTTTTGAGAATCATGACCATCATCATAAAAGTCTGTTGGTAAATATCTAGCAGCCTTTAAGAAGTACTTAATCCCATTTCCACCTCAAGTGAATATCCTATTTCTCTGGTTCTCTTTATAGCAAAACTCCAAGTAGCTTATAGTCACTGTCCCTGCTTCTTCTTTTCCCATTCTCTCTAGAACACCACTCCTATCAGATTTTCACCCCCATCAATCCAATAGCAACTTCTGGTAAAATCAGTATTAATTGCTATGTTGCCCCATCTAATGGTTAACTTCTAATGTCTTTATTTTACTTGACTTTTCAGCAGCACTTCACAGAGATCATCATTCTTTTTGGTTTTCTACAAACTCCACTTCAAGGACACAACCCCATTAGTTCTACTTTACTGGATGCACCTTCTGTCTTCTCTGCTGGTTCCTCCTCACCTCTCTTACGTCTAAAAGTTGAAGTGCCCCAGATCTCAGTCCTTGGATTTTCATCTCTATACGCACTTAGTCCTTTAATAACCTCACCCATTATCATGACTTTAAATATGAACTCTATAGTGATGACTTCCCAATTTACACCTCTAGACTGAACACTCTAAATATAAATGTATACATTTCAACTTCCTACTTCTGATAATATAATCTCATATTTAATATGAACTTGTGTTTCTCTTCAAATTTGCTGCTCCTTCAGGCCTTTTCATCCTAGTAAATGACAAATCCACACTAACAATTTGCTTATGTCAAAAACCTAGGGTTCACCTCTGATTCCCATTTTTCTTTTTGCTTTGACTTTTATTTATTTTATGCTGAATTTACTCCTGGGCCATAAGTTTTTGTTTCTTCAGTTTCTTCTGGGCTATCTTTCTTCTGTGCAATTTCCTCTTCTGGTTTAAGAACAATCTGCTCTTTTTTAGGAAGGATCATCTCAATGTGGCACAGAGAGCTCATGTATGGGTTAATCTGCCCATGAGCTGTATGAATTCTATGCCACATCTTGGGAGATTTGTTCACTTGGATGTGCTCAATGACTAGAGAATCTACATCTAAAACCTTACATCTAGCATTACTCTCTGAATTTTTAAGCACCAAAAATTTAGCCCTCTTTTCAGGCCACCAACACTGTGTCCAGCCCCACTGTTTGGCCTGAGCACACCTACCAACTCCGCCATTCTAACAACAGAAGTTCACACAGTGCTTCTGTAAAGTGACATCCTTCAGATACTTGGTGGCTTTTCTAATATGCATACCCTTGAGGGCCTGGGTAGTTTCATGAGTGTTCTTAAAGTGCACATAAAGACTTGAACCTCTTAATTTTCATGATTTTGTGGGGTTTTCTGTGCCAAGTTGATAGCAAACCATTTTCAGAGGTCACCTCTGACTGCTTTAGGGAAGAGCTGATTCCTCTTTTTTTATTGACATCCCAGCCCAATTCATCAGGAAATCTCGGTGGCTCTGCCTTAGAAACATCTCCAGAAGTTTGTGTCTTCTTATCACAACTGCCACCCTGGCCCAAGCCACTACCACCTCTCCCCTGGATGTTGTTATAGTCTCCCAGTTAGTCTCTACTTTTACCTTTGTGCCCTCTAGCACTCAGTGTGATCTTTCTAAAGTAAAATTCCAATTGTGTTACACCCCTGTTCAAAACCTTATAAAGATTACCCATATCACTAGAATAAAATCCACAGTCTGTAACATGACTCAAAGAGCCCTACATCAATGGGCCCTGTTATTTTTCTCTCTAATCTCACTTCCTACCACTCCTCCCCTCATATACTCTGTTCCAGTCACATTGGTCTTCTTGCTACATCTGGAATTTGCTAGGCACACTTCTACCTACATAACCTTCCCCCTTACTTTATTTGAGTATCAAACATCATATTATCAGAGAGACCTTTCCTAGTCATCCATACAAATAGCACCTTCCTCCATCAGTCTTTCACCACTTACCTTGCTTTATTCTTTTTCATATTATTTATCATCTCAGATATTACTTAATTATCTAAAGGCAGAACTGCTCTAAGATTGGTTAATTCAGTGGCTCACAATGACAGGCCTTTGGCCTCCTTAGTATGTTGGTTTCTGCCCTTATGTTTGTTCTCTCACGACTGATTGCTATTATTCCAGGAAACACAACATTCATCCTCACACAACATCCAAAGAGAAGTAATGGGGTCTATTCCTTTTGGACACCCCTTTTTAAGATCAGGATAAACCTTTCCCATGTATCTCCAGAAGACATTTCCTTATGTCTTTCTCAGCCAGAATTGTTTCTCTTGCCCATTCCTAATCACTCAAAAGCAAGAGGAAAGGAACTGTCATAATTGATGTAAATGAATCAAGATTGACTTCTGGGGATTTGGAGGGACTTAGCATTCTTCCTGAAACACTTCACAACTATTTTTTTTTAATGAAATTTAAAAAACTTGATAAAGTTTTTTTTCTTAACTTATATTTATTGTATTTTTTCCAATACCATTTAACCCCCTTGTACCCCCTCCCCCCTGCAATCACCACACCATTGTTCATGTCCATGAGTCCTTTTTCCTTTTTGCTCAATCCCTCCACCTACTGACCCTCACTTTGAAAAAAATTCTCCCTGGATGATATATTTATTGATTTTAGAGAGGGAAGAAGGCGGGGCGGGGGAGAGATCTATGTGAGATAGAAACACCGATAGGTTGCCTCCTGTATGTGCCCAGACCAAGAATTGTACCCACAACCGTTTGGTATACAGAACAACACTCCAATGAAATGAGCCACCCTGCCAAGGTCCTTCACTGCTTTCATACACAAATAAACAAGATTATGTTAGCAAGAAAGAAGTGGAGACATCTTAGTAATGTTTTCTACACTTGCAATTAATCAAAACCCCCTTTTGTTGGCCATCTCTTTTCTAAAGAAGTTGCCCTCTCACATATTTCTGCAGCGGATCATTTGAATCAAATCAGTTCCCCCAGTTCTCTCTCTTGTATTTAACTGTATCCACTTATAAGAAATGTACTATTTGGTACTGAATAGCTAACTACCTTGAAACTTAGTGGCATAGAAAGCCAATTTAATATATCATGATCAAATGAGATTGATTCCAGGACCCAAGGTTGGTATAACATTCACAAATCAATAAATGTAATTCACCACATAAACAAAAATGAAGGGTAAAAACCACTTGAAAATGCACTTGATAAAATCCAGCACCCATTTATGATAAAAACTCTCAGCAAAGTTGGAATAGGGGGAACATACATAAACATAATAAAGGCCATATATGTCAAACCCACTGCCAGCATCATACTCAACAGACAAAAACTGAAGGCATTCTCCTTAAGATTGGGAAAAAGACAGGGATGTCTGCTGTCATCTCCTATTCAACATGGTCCGGAAGTCCTAGCCACAACAATCAGATAAGAAGAAGAAATAAAAAGCATCCAAATTGGAAAGGAAGAGGTAAAACTGTCTTTATTTGCAGATGACATGATACTGTACATAGAGAACCTCAAAGGTTCAACCAAGAAACTACTGGAACTGATAAATGAATTCAGAAAAGTAGCAGAATGCAAAATTAATATTCAGAAATCAGTTGCATTTTTACATGCTAATAATGAACTAACAGAAAGAGAAATTTAAAAAATCCCATTTACAATTGCTTCAAAAAGAATAAAATATCTAGGAATAAATCTAACCCAGGATGTGAAAAAGCTATACTCTGAAAATTCTAAGACACTGAAGAAAGACATTGAAGAAGGTACAGATAAGTAGAAGCACATACAGTGTTCATGGATAGGAAGAATTAACATAATTAAAATATCCATACTATCCAAAGCAATCTATAGATTCAACACAATTCCTATCAAGATACCAATGGCATATTTCACAGAACTAGAACAAATATTTCAAAAATGTATATGGAATCACAAAAGGCCTCACATAGCAACAGTGATCCTGAGAACAAAGTTAGAGGACTCATGCTACCTACATCAAACTATACTGTAAGGCCCTAGGAGTCAGAACAGCTTGGCACTGGCATAAAAGCAAACACATAGATCAATGGAACAGAATAGAGAGCATAGAAAGAAATCCACACCTTTATAGCCAATTAATATTCAACAGAGAAAGCAAGCATATACAATGGGCTAAAACAGTTTATTCAATAAATGGTGTTGGGAAAATTGGAAAGATACATGGAGAAAGATAAAACTAGAACACCTTCTTATACCACACACAGAAATAAACTGAAAATGGATTAAAGACTTACATATTAGATCTGAAACCATAAAAATTCTAGAAGAAAACATAGACAGTAAAATCTCGGACATTGCTCATAGCAATATTTTATCTAATATTTTTCCCAGGCAAAAGAAAAAATAAACAAATGAGACCACATCAATCTAAAAAGTTTTTGCACAGCAAAGAAGACTGTCAACAAAACAAAAAGACAACCCATGGAATGGGAGAGTAGATCTGCTGATACATCTGATAAAGAGTTAATATCCAAAATTTAAAAAAAACTTACAAAACTCAACTCAGAAAACCCCCAAACAATCCAATTAAAATGGGTAAAGGACCTGAATAGACACTTCTCCAAAGAGGATATACAGATGGCCAATAGACATATGAAAAGATGCTCAATGCCATTAATCATCAGAGAAATGCAAATTGAAAACACAATGGGATCTCACCTCACACCTGTCAGAATGGCTATCATCAATAAATCAACAAACGAGTGCTGGTGAGGATGTGGAGAAAGGGGGACCCTTTTGTACTGTTGGTGGGAATGCAGACTGGTGCAACCACTGTGGAAAGTAGCATGGAGATACCTCAAAAAATTAAAGATGGATCTGCCTTTTGACCCAGTGATCTCACTTCTGGGAATATATCCTAAGGAACCCAAAACACTAATTTGAAAGAACATAAACACCCCTATGTTCATTGCAGCGTTATTGACAATCACCGAGATATGGAAGTAGCTCAAGTGTCCGTCAGTAGATGAGTGGATAAAACAACTATGGGACATTTATACAATAGAAAGCTACTCGATCATAAAAAAGAAGAAAATGTTACCCTTTGAGACAGTGTGGATGGACCTAGAGACACTTACACTGAGTAAAATAAGCCAGTCAGAGAAAGACAAATACCATATGATTTCACTCATATGTGGAATTTAATGAACAAACTGAACCAGCAAGCAACATAGAGACAGATTCATAGATAGAGAACAGATGACCGCAGTGGGGCAAGGGCAGGGGCAGGGGAAATTAGGGGTGGAGGGATTGAGCAAAAAGGGAAAATGGACTCATGGACATGGACCACAGTGTGGTGATTGTGGGGGTGGGTAATAAGGGTGTTAAATGGAAATGCAAACAAATACAATAGCATTTTAAAACGACAAAAAAATCTATTTATTTGCTCACAGTTCTGCAATTTGGGCTGGAATTTCCTAGATGGACCTTTTCCTGGTATAACCTGGACTCATTCAAGGGGTTTTAATCATTTGGTGGGCAGCTGAAGGCTGGCTCTCTCTTTCTCCGTAGGATCTTTTACTTTGAAGAAGACTAGATCAGGCTTTTAAAAAAAATAGGTGTTTTTTAATTTTTTTAAAATTTATTTTTTCTTTAAGCTTTCATTTATTTATTTTTAGAGAGAGAGGAGAGAGAAAGAGATGGAAAGAAACACAACCCAGGCATACGCCCAAACTGGGAATCAAACCAAACCCGGCACCCCTCCTTTCGCAGGCCGGCACTCAATCCATTCAACCACGCCAGCCAGGGCTAGCTCAGGCTTTTTCACACAGTAGTCAATGGAGTAGTAAAAGAAAAGCCCCATCGTGCAAATATTTATCAAGTTTCTGCTGGTGTCACATTGAGCAGAACAAGTCACAAGGCCAAACCCAGTGTCCTTGTGAGAGGACATTATGCACAAGCGTAGATACCACAACATTTGAGTCACTGAGGATGGTTATGCAACAGTTTACCACCAGAAATTAACCATTGAAGAGAAAAGGAAAACCACTGGAAGAATCGTGAAAATCAAAGAGCCATTCTTTTGGGAATACTATACAACTTCTACAAGCTGTGACTGAGCTAAATGTAAAAACAAGAGTACCAAGTTTATGGAATAAAACCTCTGCAATGTGTGATTTAGTTTATATTTTTAAAATTATAAGTTAATTCTCTAAAACTAAATTCAAATTTGGGTGAAGGCAACAGAATCAGATACAGGATTAAAAATGAAATATCTTTCTAGATATTTTTTTAATGTACAAAAGCAACCGAGCTTTATCCCAATTTAGTCTCTGTCTATTGTTTTCTTTCTGTTTATTGGTTTTACTTTAGCCAGCATCATTGTATTGTGAAAACCAAAGTCATTATTAAAACAAGAACCCAAAAATTGTCTTCAATTTGTCAACTTTATTTTTTTAATTAAAAAATTTTTAATTGATTTTAGAGAGAAGGAAAAGGAAGGAGACATAGAGGGAGAGAAAATGATTGGCTGCCTCAGGACCTGCAACCCGAGCATGTGGCCTGACATGGAGTCAAATCAGTGAGCCGTGACCTTGAGGTTTGTGGGAGGATGCCCAACTAACTGAGCCACACTGGCCAGGGCCATTTTCATCTAAAAGGAATCGACACATAGGTAATCCAGACTTGGTGGTTCCATTAAGTCATCTGGGATCCTGCTTCCTTTTGTCTTCTGTTTGGGCATTCTTAACACATGGCTTCCATACACAGGGTCATTTCACAGACTAAGATGACTTCTGTAGTCCTAGCCATGTTGTTTGCAGGTATCAGAAGAGGCGAAAGGAGGCTGAGTTGTCTTCTTAGTCACAGACAACTCCCTGCTTACATCACATTAACCAGAACTCACAGAACGATATGTAGCTACAAAGAGGTTGGGGAACACACAGTCTTTGTTCCAGACAGCAATATACTTAGCTGTAATGCAGTGCAATCAGGGTTCTCTTAGAAGATGGGGAAAATGGGTACTTGGGAGGCAAAAAGACTTTGCTACAATGACTAAGGCAATGTAGTGAAAATGTGCATTTTTTTTCCCTGCCAGAATCTATGAAGACTCTTCCATTATGACTGGGAATATCCTCCCTGTGTCTCTATCCTTCCCCTATTTATTAGGTCAAAAGTTCATTTTCTCAGCCTTCTTTTTGTTTCTAGGGCATAGGAATGCAGCTTGCGATCTAAGTCAGATGCTAACCCCCAGAACCTTGATTCGGAGGTAATGTGAAAAAGGCAATACCTGTGTGGAATCCATCTTTGTGAGGGTAGCAGCAGAGACATCAACTTTCCTGAAGCAGCAGTGGCAGAGGTCCATGCTCAGAGTTGTCAGCTCAGTTTGTGTCCTGGGCAGTGGCTGCGGTGACTCCAAGTGGAGCAATGCTGTGGTCTAATTTGAGCAGTTTTCCTGGGAGAGTAGCCTCCAAGTCTGATTCCTGGCATTTGCTTAGAATCAGGATTACTTCATATCCTTTTCTGCTTCAACTATTAAAAAAGGGCTTCTGATGTTTTGTACCTGGCTAGGGTATCTGTAACAAAGTACCACAAACTAGGTGGATTAAACAGCAAATTTATTGTCTCACAGTTACAGAGGCCAGAAGTCCAAAATCAAAGTGTTGGCAGAGTTGGTTCCTTCTGCACTGTCCTGGCTGTGAGGAGAGTGTCTATTCCAGGCCTCAGTTTTTGGTGTGTAGATGACCATCTTCATGTTCATATGATGTTCCCCCTGCATTCATGTCTGTGTCCAGATTATCCCTTCTTATAAGGATACCATATTGGGTTAGGACCTCCCCTAATGACCTGATTTTAATTTGATTACTTCTGTGAAGTCACTATCTCCAAATAACGTTACATTCTGAAGTCCTTGGGGTTAAGATTTTAACATATAGGTTTGGAGGGGACACAACTTAACCCAGAACAATACATAAAGATCCTCACTGATGCAGGTATATCTTGGGACACCAAGTCAGGGACAAAGTAACCCCAGTCCCAGTAATAAGACAGAAGACTGTCTTCCTCCCCACTGCCTTCCCTCTTTCCTATTGGTCTCAAAAAAACCAAAACAACAAGGTTTCAAAAGTCAAAGATAATGTAAAATAAATTTACTGATTTTTTAACAGAAAGGTCTTTGTACAAATACAATGAATTTAGGCTGTTTATAATTGACTTAAGCACGGTCTACATTTGGTGGCTTCTGTTTCAGCTGAGAAGAGGAGAAAGAATTTTGTTCAATGCCACAGGTCTAGCATTTTTGATTGTGACAGCTTTGGACACAGTGCCTGTGGGTTTCTTAGGCCTGATGGGGCACCACTGTAACTGTGAGGATTCCAGATGGCCATTTAGATCACAGACTGCAACTCAGCACATTCTCTCTGGCTCATCCTTGGTATAACTTCTTAAAAGATCACAGAACAAAAGAATCTATTTTTCACATATTTCAGTGAAATATTGATTGTATACACATACCTACTGCCTGCCTCAGATCTTGCCTGCCGTACTGTAAATCTACTTTTTTCCAGCCCTGTATACTCATATATATATTTTTAAAGGCACTGTGGTTTCTTTTCTCAGGGATTTGTTTTCTTTTTCTTTTAAAGATTTTATTCATTTTTATTTTTTAGACAGAGAGGAAGGGAGGGAGAAAGAGAAAGAGAGAGAAACATCAATGTGTGGTTGCCTCTCACGTGCCCCACACTGGGGAACATGCAGCAACCCAGGCATGTGCCCTGACTGGGAATTGAACCAGAGACCCTTTGGTTTACAGGCCAGCGCTCAGTCCACTGAACCACACCAGCCAGGGCAGTATTTTGCCATGTATAATATGTACCCACATTTTTGGCCCAAACTTTCAGGAAAAAAATCTTTCATTTTAATTTTTAAATTTAACTTTTATTTATATTTAGATACTTGGTCTTTCTATTATAAAGGAATTCTAGCATTTATTTTTGATGATATTATGGTACAAGAAATTTTATGTAACAAATAATTACAAAACACAAGAACAGATATGAGGTATTTCAGGTACTACCCATGTATAATGCACATCCTCATTTTCCTCTGAAAAATGTGGGCACAAAGTGTGCTTTATACATGGCAAAATATGGCATAAGTGGCTTGCTCTTTGTGATGCCAGCCATCATTGATGATCATTTCCTGTACCCATTATTTCACCAACGGTTCCAAAACATTAACACTTAAATTTTCTAACTTTTTTTCATTTATTATCTGGAATATGTCTATAAAGCAAGGCTTCCCCTTATCAATTGTTTGTTGCCCTGAAGTATATATGACTGTCTTGTATGACTGCCCCAGTGGCCACTGGTGTTGGCAGTCCTATTCCATTTACTGTATCATGTACAATTTCCAGCCTAACAGTACAGATGCTTAGCATAGGGCTCAGCGAATGGTAAGCATAGGTATCATTATAAAAATATGAGCCCTGGCCAGCTAGCTCAGTTAGTTGAAATGTCATCCCAATAAGTCAAGGTTGCTCCTGGTCAGGGCACATACAAAAAGCAACCACTGAATGCATAAATAAGTGGAACAAAGAAGAGAATCCTCTCTCTTCTTTCTCTCCCTCTCCCTCCTTCTCTCTCTCTAAAATCAATTAAAATATGAATAACCAGCATTTCTGAGTACATCCTATGTCCTGAATGCTATGCTAAGCACCTCCCATCAACATCACATAATCTCAACACATCTATGTGGTAGATTTTATTACTCATATGTTACACATGAAGAAATGAGGAATAGAAAGTTACCCTAATGCATGTTTAGTGCTTGGCAGAGGTAGGATTCGAATCCAGTCAGTCTGACTCTGGAGTCCACTCTCTCAACCACAAGGATATTGCATAATAACTTACTGATCCTCATAGAAAAGAGCAGATATGTGAAGCCAGTCAACCTTCTGGAAGTGTGTGGGCAGTTGAAAATAGCCTGGACGTTTAACTTAAGGAAGATGTGGGAGGAATTCTGTCTCTATTATTTACTGTGTGACCCTAAACAAACTTCTTCACCTCTGAACTTTTCTCATTGGTAAAAGAGAAATAATGAAATCTACCTCATAGTGTTGTTATGATGGTTAAACTTAACAGACTGTCTTGTGTTGGGTATTTAAAAAATTATAAAAATGTATGCATGCTCAATAATAAAAAGATGAATAACCCGATTAAAAATGGGAAAAGGATTTGAATAAACATTTCCCCAAAGAAGATGTACAAATGCAAGAAGCACAAGAATGCTTAAGTGTTAGGTTTTTAGTCATTAGGGAGATGCAAACTGAAACTGCCATGAGATACTACTTAACTCCTATGATAGGTATAATAAAAAAGACAGATAATAACAAGTACTGGAGGGTATGGAAAAACTGGATTCTTCCTACACTGCTGTGAAAATGTATAATGGTGCAAATAGCATGACAGTTATTCAAAGAGTTAAATATAGACCCAGCAAACCACTCATAGGTATACATTTATCCAAATCACTCATA
>VMDR010032642.1:0-11637 GCA_007922815.1 Macrotus californicus
GGCTGAAGGAGGGGAGAGACCTCCCCGGGGGAATCACAGCCCTACTCATAGGCAGGACTCTGGACAGCCACTGCTCAGGTGAGAGGATCCTGCTGCACACGTCTACCTGGCCTGCAGCGCTGCTCACCCTACTTGGAAGTTCTTCTCACGTCTAATCCAATGGGCTTTAACCTAAGTCATTTCCCGGGCCCAGGGTCAACCCAGCACACTCCACTCACTTCTTCTTGTAGCCCTCCATCACCTCCTGCACGTGGTTGAGCTCTGAGGCCAGCCTCCCGCTGTCGGCCTCCGCACACTCGGCCTCCCGCCTCAGCGTCTCGAGGTAGCCCTCAAACAGCGGCTCCAGGTTGCTCTCACAGCACTTGCGGTTCTGGTAGAACTGCCACTTGGTCTCCAGCAGCTTGTTCTGCTGCTCCAGGAAGCGCACCTGCCATTTGAGTTTGGAAGATGGGTGAGATGTCTCCTGGTGCCCCAAAGCCAATCTGGGGGGTCCTTTACGTAAATTTCCAATGCAGGAGCTCAGCAGAGCTTAGGGTTAAGCAGTAAGGACAAGGCAAGTTCTGGACTTCCTGATTGTGATCCATATCTGGTTTTTCATTTTAGGCATGGGTCTGGGAGCTTGGAAAGGTTGGTTCCTGCTCCAGGTGAACTGAGTTGTCCGACCTGATGAGTCCAGGTGGCCTATGGTCAGGCTGTTTTGCCTTTGATTCTCCCCTCAGTGGCTCGCCTGAGCCGTGAGCATGGGTGACTTTTAGGAATGGTGTGATCAAAGACACCCTCAAAAGGACGTCCCTGTGGTTCTGCTCCTATCTCTTATGTGCTTAATTGTGTCTTGTGTGCATATATAGCCTCCTCCCTCATATACAGCTCGAAGCCTTGTCCTTGTCCCTCTGTGAGGACTCTGCCTGTGTGAACAAAGGTTATATATATAAAATATAGGGTATTATATATATATAATGAATCAGGTGCCCCTACCTCCCCCATAGGCATCTCCCTGTGCCTGTCTGTGTCCTGGATGTGTGTCCTGTCCTCCATCAGACTGGGAGCTCACTTGGACCAGATCATGTCTCTTGCCTTGCCCTGTCTATCCTTTTAGTGCCTTGCAGAGGAAGTGAAACTTCAGGAAAGGGCTGATCAAGAACACCCACCTTGTCGATGAAGGCAGCAAACCTGCTGTTAAGACACTTGATCTGCTCCTTCTCCTCATGCTTCACGCACTGCGCATTGGGGTCAATCTCCAGGTTGAGGGGCGTGAGGAGACTCTCGTTGACTGACACGGTGGTGATGCAGGGCGGGCTGGGTCCGCACACGCCGCCAGAGCGGTATCCGAAGCTGCGGCCGCAGGAGCCAGAGCGGAAGCCCCCGCAGAGGCTCTGGCTGCCGAAGCCCCTGGTGAGGCCGCGGTAGCAGGAGACGCCACGGTAGGGGGCGGCCGTGATGCAGCAGCGGCCTGGCCGGGGCCCGCAGGCCGAGACGCAACTGAAGGTCTGGCCACAGAATCCTGATCCACAGGTCATGGTGCTCCTGGAGGTTTGGGCTGCAGAGTAGAGGATGTGAGATCTGGAGTCTTGGTGGAAACTCCAATGTGTTCCTCAAGGTGTCCCAGTCCTATTTATGCTCTGATGGGAAGGGGCTTGGCTATGTAGATGGAGTGGGTGCAATTTGTGCTTTATGGGCTTGGGCAGTTAGCCCAGTCCAACCCCTCTCTAGAATGTGCTTTAGTGGTGGAGTGGCCTGCACCCGCCTCTGTGTAAAGGATGCCAATCTCTGGGCCATAGAGTAACTCAGCATGTTTCATCTTCAAAGTGCCCTGCCAGCAGGGCATGTACTTGTCTCAGGGTACTGAGGAGAGAAGGCAGGGCAGGGCAGGGGAGGGGAAGGGAGGGCAGAATAGGCCCAGGAGAAGAGGAAGAGAAGAGAGGCCAGATGTTGAGAGAAGCAAGGAGGAGAGGCCTGCGTGTATGTTGGGGAGTGAGTGGGGAGGACACCCAGGAAAGTCCGAGGTCTAAATTCCATTCCAGGTGTGGCCAAAGTGCCACCAAAACACAACTCTGGATTTTTTCCCTCTCTGGATTGTCTGGTGGGCTGCTGAAAACATCTGATTTTTCTTACCATGGCAGCAGCTACTGCATTATTAAATATTTGCTGTCTTTTTCAGCTTTTATTATGAGTGTTTCCAAACATACAGAAAAGTTGAAAGAATAGTATCACAAACATCCTGAGATGTTTGACCTAGACACCTAGGTTCGATAGATGTTAACATTGTGTTATATTTCCTTCCACATTAGTCCAATTATTTGACAGTTACAGGCAGCATGGCAGGTAACCCTTAAATATTTCGGCATGCATTTCTCAACAATAAAGACAGTACCATTTTCACATTCAAGAGAATGAACAATAATTCCACAGAGTAATTAACTATCCATTCCATTTCAGTTTTCCCAACTGCCCTCCAAATTTTAAAAAATAGGTTTAATGTGCTTTAACTTGTGGTCCTTGTATTGTCTATAGACTGGAAGTTTACTCTGGAGCTGGACTGTTCAGTGTGATAGCCGATAGGCACATGTGGCTCAATTAGTTGACACTAAAGGAATTCAAAATGGAAAATTTCAGTTGTACTAGTCACATGTCACACAGGACTAGTGGCTACGTGATTTACTGGACAGTGCAGATATAAGACATTTCCACAATCACGCCAGTATCTATTGGGTCACACCAGTCTAGAGGCTTGATTGGATTTAACTGACCCATTTGGGGGCAGAATACTTCATAAATGATGCTATGTAACTCTTACTGTATCACCTGAGAAGCACAAAGTGTCAGGTTCTTCTGTTATTGGTGATCCTAAATCAGATCACTTCAATACATTTCTCCTTTACAATCAGAAAGTACTCTGTAGGGAAACATTTTGATTAGAGGATATTTTCTTTTTATTAGTCATCTACCATCATTACATGCTATAAATGATCTCTAATTCTTACAATCATATGAGGTAGGCACCATTACCCCCATTTTATAGATGAGGAAACTGAGGCTCAGAGAGGCTAAATAACTTGCCCAAAGTCTCCAGTTTGTAAATAGTGGAGCTAAGGAGATGCCGTGCCTTCTCACCTACAAGCTACAACAACCCTGGGTTGCCTAATCCCTGGAAAATCAAGAGGGTAGAGAGTGTTGCTCAGGAGGGGATATCTGTGGATTTAGGGTTGGGGAGTCAATCTAAAGAAGATGGGCGGAGTCAGCAGGGGTGGAATGGTTAGAAACAGGAGGGGATGGATCATGGGGTGTGAGTGTGGCACAAGGGCAATGTGAGGCTGGGGCTGGGGGCTGGAGAGGAGTGTGGGTTAGATCTGCAGGATCCTATGCCAAAGAACTGAAGGGAGGGGTGGAAAGTGGTAGTTTTATTATTTGTATACTTATGGTGCGTCGTAAGTAACCACGATAGATTGGACTGTGTTCTATTTATCCACGAAGCAGTCCCACTCCGACAGAGCAGGTCTAGAAAAATGATCTCATAAAGCAAGAGGTTTGCATAAGTGGAAAGGATGCACAGGGAAGTGCAATGACTTGCCTGGCAGCCCCCTGTAGCTGCTGGGCCCTTTGTGGGAGCAGAGGTAGGCAGAGCAGCTCAGGGAGAAAAGAAGAGGGTGGGGTTGATAGGAAAAGAGAAGAAAGGAGAAGAAGAGAAGAAAACAGGGTTTGTTGGGAGTAGGGCTCTAGGTGTCTGTGCAAAATATTCAGGAGTGGGACCTTGTGACAGGACAGACATGGGGTAACAGACTGTGTCAGCCATTTGGTCATCTCAGAGCAGGGCGTGGCACCTGCTGTCACTTTATGTGTTTGGGGAGCGGGCTGGCACTTCCGAGGCCCTTTATAGCCTTCTCTGCAGTCTTGGGCGCTGCCCAGAAGGAGCAGTGGTGCTCCCGGAAGCCAGCTGGCTGCGTGTCCTGAGGGAAACACAGTGAGTCAAGGTGCACTTCACACTCACTTTACCTTTTCCACCAGTGTAACTCCTTATAAAAATGGCATGCATAAACACGAGCCCATTACTAATGGCTGATCCTTGCTAAGCAATTTTTAAAAAGCAAGAATAAGTTTAAAACCAGATAGAAAAAAATGCAAATGTGACATTATTTTATTAAATTCGGACGTTATGGGTTGTTGCTAATTTTTGAAGGCTGAAAGGGACATGCAACTGCATGTTTCCTTTGAGTGAACAACTTTTTTGGGGAGGGGTGGTTGGCAGAGGCATCACTCTGTTGTCTTGGCTCTGGCAGTGTGAGCTTTCTGAAAGTTAAAACAGTTTTTATTGTGAAATATGTCACGCGCACAAGAGACTGAACAGGTGGAAGAACTGGAACAGATGTGGAACCTAGGGCCTCCCTTTGGGCCTCACTGATGGTGCCCCCTACCTTCCTGGCCTAGGGACGGTTCCTCTTGGGATTTTGTGTTAAATCATTGTTTTGCTTTTCTTTACAGTTTTAATACTGAACCATATATTACTTAATTTTCTAGTTTTTAAACATCGTAATAATGGGATGATATTGCATGTATTCTTTCATGTCTGTTTTTTTTTGTTCAGTGCCACTTCCTGTGGCTGTATGGTGTTCATTTCACTGTGGATTGTGCTCAGTTTACTCACCTTTCTACCCTCATGGCCTCATGGTTGTGTCCAGAGCTTGTATTCTGAACTGAGCTGCCATGAACATTCTTTCCTATGTCTTCTAGTACAATCATGCAAGAATTTTCCTGGGGTATGTGGTTACTAAAAAAAAAAAACAGTGCAAGTAGTATATACTACTGTATAATAGCATAGAAACTGTTTTATGAATATTTTTCCAAACCTAAAGGATGATAACATCTCTTGTTGTGCATCTTCCTTTATAGTAGATACTATACTAGGAGCCCAACATGCCTTCATGCATTTAATTTTTACAGTGGCCCTCTGAGGCTGGTGTGCTATTCTAGTTTCACAGAGGATGGCACTGAGGCCTAGGGAGGTTCAAAGACTGGCTCGGGTTGTGTGGTTAGTGGCAGAGCTGGCACTCAGAGCCCGGTGTGTTCAGTGCCAATGAAGAGATGACTTTATCTCATTGCACTCCCACCCGCCCACCACCCGCCATCATTAAAAGTATCAAACAGTAGATGGTGTTTGCATATAACACGTTAACACACACACACACACACATACCCACTCAATAATCCCCTCCCTCCAGTGCTCTCTTCTGGGCCCTTTGGAGTGTTCTCAGGGTTTAGGACCAGAGGAGGGAGGAGTGCTCACCTATTTTTGCGTTGAGTTTTCAGTTTTAAGGAAAAAGCTGGATATACACCCAGATCATGAACAATAGTGCAAACCTTGCAACACACCAATGGGTACAAATGTTTGGTTCATGGATGTATTCCAAGGGCTTGCCACATAGTAGGTGCTCAATAAATATTTGTTGAATGAATGAAATGACTACTAGCTGCATATTAAGTGCTGAGTAATGGAGCCATCAAAGCTTGGTGGTTAATTGTACAAAGCTTTCTGGTAGGATGGGCTGGGAACCAGATGAAGCAGACCAGAGGGCAGTCATTTCTGGGGTAGTGGGTGGGGTGGGGAGACATTTCTGGCTGGGGCCGAAGGAGGGATGAAGTGAGTAGATGTGTCTTTAACCAGAGCAAAGTCCTTAACCTGGGTGATGATGGGGGTGATAAGGAAAGCCAGCCAACAAGGGCAAGGATCCTGAAGGCACTGGGGCAGTGTAGAGACTGGTGGTAGGGTTTGGAAAGGAAAGAAAGAAGTAGATTTCTAGGGAAAAAAAGGGAGAAGATGCTTGGTCTTAGATTATTACTCTCCAGGGCCATTTGGACAAAGGGCAGAGACTGGCAGAGAGGGGAGATTTGGGTAGAGAGAGGGAAGAGGAGGGAAGTGGAGGGACAATGGGGAAAACCCAGGGGAAAATGGTGAGGGGACACTTTCAGGCTGGAAGAGCAGAGGAGGGGGAAGTTGATGAGAGAAGGGTGCAGCATCTACCTGAAGAGGTAGCCAACCTCGGCTCTGACTTTATGACATTGAATCTCCACAGGGCAGAGACCTTTGCCAGGGAAATGGCAGGGGTTAGCCTGGTTAATGGGACAGACTTCACCAATGGCAGAACTCCTGAGTCAAGCTTCATTTCCTCCAGGATCCCTATGAGGGCCTTTGGCCCCTTGTCCTCTCACAGATAATTGGCCACTGTCCCAGGCATGTGGCTGAGGAGGCCAAGCTCTGACTTGGGCCTCTTTTTAATTCACCAACCCAATGGCCCTGCCTAGTGACTGCACCTGAGGTCAATTCTGTCATAAACAGCTCAGTTGCTGTGTAAACATCCACTCCTTCACCCCTCAGTTTCTCTCCCTGGAACCTGGCCTGTACCTTGTTTCTGTGAACAGAAAGCATGAGCTGCAAGGTTAGAAAAGGCATGGGCTCTTTGATTCCTACAGGCCTAGTGTGCAGAGGCTTTGGTGTCCTCCAAATGTAGAGCATATAGGCTGCCTCCCAGCCCTCAGCCATGGAGCAGAATCCGAGATGACACAGGCCCTACTTCTTAGGTCTCTGTCTCGATGGACTCTTTACCATCACAGCACCTCATGATTCATCCCTCTCCTTCGAGGGCCCTCAGGTTCCTCTACTGTCTACCCACCTTCTGAAATACCTCCATGCAAACATTTGCACCAGTACTGTCCTGCCTGCCTGTTTACTGAAGCCCGTCCTCACTCTTTCCAAGGAGGCTTTCTTGCCTTTCCCATTGGACTAGTTGCACTCCACATTGCCCGAGAATGGGCACTGTCAGTAGGCATCGCATTCCTGAGTATCTGATGATACATCTCAAAAGCTGCCCTCTTCAGACTTCTGGCCTTTCTCATAAATGTGGATCTGTCTTCCCTGTCAGATGGGGATCTCCAGAATCCATGTCTTCTTCCTTCTCTTAGTGCCTTCTTCCCTCCCTCCAAAAATTAAGACAGGGTTCAGGATATGGCAGGGACATATTAATCACAGAATCCTTGAATCCTCCAACAAGATGCTATTTTGTCTAACTCATTATCCATATTGAGGAACCTGCTTCAACATCTTCCACAGGAACAGAATGAACTGACAAAAAATCTTCCTAATGTTAAAACCACCTGATTTGTCCTTTCTTTTCAGTCGTCCCTTGAAAAAGATCCACTTGAGCTAAAAGAGGAGGTTCTGATCTACAGATCTGAAGGTCTTTTGGTTCACCTGCTCTCCTCCAGAATAATGAGTTTTCCTCTTTTAAATAAAGCTCCCCTAAATGGGAGATATCACACAAGCTCCTTTAGGAAACTATGACTACCTGCTCTCCTTCTGTGACGTTCTTTCTCAACTCCAACTTCCATCTGTCTAGCTGCAGTGGAAGCCTGACTTCTCTTGCTGTCTTTGGACTTCCATTATACTTGCATGGATCATCAACAGCATAACCCTCACCCTCAGACCCATGGTATCCCTAAGCTACTGACCATTCAGCAGGTTTCAGGATTAGGTAAACAACAAGATGAGTGAATATGTCATTGATTTATAACTTACATTACAATATTATCAGAAATCATGAGAATGTCTGATGATCTGTTAGGAAATACAAATTTATGAATTATTCACAAAGAGAGACTCTTTGGATTGTCCAAAATTCTCTTTTCATCCAGTTGTGTGATTGTCCAAGGACTGGTGACATATTCCCATTGCTTAAGAAGAAAGATTCTGCCCTGTGGCAGCTGGGATTTGGAGGGGTTTGAAGGAGGGGCATTTGATTTGGGATTCTTTTCTGGGATAAAGGAAGTAGCCATCGCCAAAGGTCTCAGGCCCTCCCTGCACCTTGGGCTGATCTTCATGGTAGAACAACAGTAGATAACATTTATTGAGCACTTGCTGTGTGCCAGGTGCTGTATTAAGCATTGTCCATGCATTATTTCATTTAATCCTTCTATTAGTCCTTTAAGAAAGGCAGCATTTGTGAGAATTTCACACATATGGTTTAGGAATGTGAGTAGGTATATTCCATCAAACATGCTGATATATCCACACTGGCAGCAGCAACAAGAACAAAAAGAACAACAACAACATCAATGACACACACCTCTGCTTCCCCATCAAATCTGTCACTATAACTACTGCAGCAGCAGCAACAACCACTGCCTACCTATATGAATACATTCTTATAGGCTCCCTTCTAAGTGCTTTACATGGATTAATTCTTTTAATCCTTACAACAACTTCATCAGGTATGTACTATTATCCCCATTTTACAAGTCATAAAATGAGATGCAGAGGGGTTAAGTAATGGCCTAAGGTTATACAACTAGAGAGTGGCAGAGCTGGACTTTGAAAGTAGGCATTTTAGAATCTGTGTTCTTCACTGATATGTCAGGTATTTAAACTTTTTAATATCAATCATATTAAGAAATGATTTTGCATAGTGACAAAGTACACACATATTTATATACCACATGCAATCAGAACAAAAAAAGATCATGAAATGTTATTCTTACTACATGTGACGCACTCTGATATTTTCTATTTTGTTCTAATCTATTAAATAGATTAAATTAACATTCTAGTTGCTTCCATGAGTGGGTTACATTGTGAATCTGAAAAAATGCTGCCCCAGAGCCTCCTGCTTCTTAATGATTACAATAAAGCACATAGACATTTGTGCTCTGGAGTTTACTGAGCATGTGCCAACCTCTTTAATTCCTCAAGGCAATGCTGGGAAGGAAAGGCTTACTCCATTTCTCAAAGGGAATTCCTTGCACCATTCACACAGCGATCATCACAGCAGAGTCTTGGTTCCTACCCAGCCCTTTTGGGCTGAAGGCCCACACTATCCACACTGGATGGACAGCACACACCAATGTGGATCTGTTGTGGCATCTTCCACAGTTGCTGACAAACTGCTGTGAAGGGAATGGGGTGGCAGTGTTGGTACAGCATGGAAAGCAGCACAGAATCAAGGGGGTAGTAGCAGAGGGCTGGATGCTCTCCTAATATGGCTTTGTCTAGATTGGGTCTATTATATTCTGAGCCAAATGCCACGCAGACTCATAATGGTGACATCCATCCTAGGCCTTCTGGGCCCTGGAGGAAACACAGAAGCTTGAGGTGAAGCCCAGACACACTATCCTTGCTTGGGAGCTTGATGGAAATGACTGGCCATTCCTGAGGCTGGTGAACCAGTATGTACCGCCTGAGTATCATGAAGAACTCTGAGGGAGGGGATGCTTCCACTCAGCAGAGGCTGACCAAGAACGTCTAATAAGTTGGCTTAAGATCTAGTTGGTGTGTAAAGGGGCTGGGGAGTAGGTGAGAGTTCACGTGAGCACATGAGGGCCTGTGTGAGATTGGGTGGGAAGGCCAGCATGTAAGTGCCTAGTGTTGATAGATGTGAAGGATTTGGGGATAGTGTGGGAGTATTGGGTACGTGTGGAGGTAATTAAGAGATTGTTTAAGCATGTGGCTTTGGCAGTGCAGAAAGAGGCCATCAGTGTGAGGGAAATCACCAAGTGCACCCCAAGTTTCACCTCATTTGTTGATCTCACATTCTCCCTTGGAAGGGGCGGGACGGTCCTATCAGCACCAAGGACAGCGGTATTGACTTCATCAAGTGGGCGGTACAGGAAGAGCCGCAGCCCCGCCTTTCCATTCCAACCTGAGTCACTGCTCCCTAGCCTGCAGTTCCTGAGTTTCCCCAGCTGTGTATAGGGAGGTTGGGGTGGGTGTGGGGGAAGTGAGCTGGCTCTTTGAAGATAAAAATTGTGCAGTTTAAGGTAAAAGGACATAAACATTGGCCGCATCTAGCACCCAATTAAGAACATTAAGGGAGGAGCGACAGCAGCTAAACAACCCAAGCCCATAAAAGACGTCTAATTGTTCCTAACCCATGGACGCACCAGGCTCCCCACATATATAAAAGGCCCAAAGATGTCCGAGACGTAAACACCTTGTCCACTATACCCTCCATTCTGATCTCTCCCTCCACGAGCCTCCCTTGTACCAAAGAAACACCATGACTTGTGGATCTTACTGTGCTGGCAGCACCTTCAGCTGTGCCTCGGCCTGCGGGCCCCGGCCAGGCCGCTGCTGCATCACAGCCGCCCCCTACCGCGGCGTCTCCTGCTACCGCGGCCTCGCCAGGGGCTTCGGCAGCCAGAGCCTCTGCGGGGGCTTCCGCTCTGGCTCCTGCGGCCGCAGCTTCGGATACCGCTCTGGCGGCGTGTGCGGACCCAGCCCGCCCTGCATCACCACCGTGTCGGTCAACGAGAGTCTCCTCACGCCCCTCAACCTGGAGATTGACCCCAATGCGCAGTGCGTGAAGCATGAGGAGAAGGAGCAGATCAAGTGTCTTAACAGCAGGTTTGCTGCCTTCATCGACAAGGTGGGTGTCCTTAAACACACCCATTCCGAACCCCACCCATGCTCAGGACTCAGGCAGGTCCCTAAGTCAGGGAGTCAGAGGCAGAAAGAGCTTTGCCTGCCAGAGCTCCCATTCTGATGAGAGAGACTGACACACAATCAAAAACAGGCACTCATGCGAGACCGGGAAGACTCAGCTGGGAGTTCAGAGAGGCAGAGCTTATGGAAGAGAAGGGTGACCTTGTTGGTCGGCTGCACAACTGGAGTTCAGGACACCAAGGAGGAAAATGACCGCTGCTTCTGAAATTACAGAGGTTTCCAGGCCTAGGCTGAGGCCTCTGTTCCCTCTGAGGACATGGGGTGGATTGGCTATCCAGGAAAGTGGGGCAGGAGCCAGGGGCCAGGGTAGCAGCATACTCCTTTAGATGGCTTGTGCCATCATCTCCCTGCTACGTGTCACCAGAAACCTCAAGCTGTGATCTGAACCTGGGAACTCTACCTAAGAAGGCACTCTCCTGCCTTCAGGGTGAGGTGGTGAGCTTTCCACCAGGAGCCTGACTACATGCCGCCAGGACTCACCAGGGTGGGATAACTCAGTAGCCTGCGAGAAGGGATTGATCTTTCCTAGGCCCTTCCTCCCATCTCTACAATGGAAAATCCAGATATAGATCATAATCAGGAAATCCAAAAGTTGATTTGTCTGCCTCAGTCCACTTCTAATGTCTGCTGAGCTGCGATTTTAGGAGTTTACCTAACAGCAATCCTTTAAGTTGGTTATGGGGCACCAAGAGACATCTCACCCGTCTTCCTCACCCGGAATGGCAGGTGCGCTTCCTGGAGCAGCAGAACAAGCTGCTGGAGACCAAGTGGCAGTTCTACCAGAACCGCAAGTGCTGTGAGAGCAACCTGGAGCCGCTGTTTGAGGGCTACCTCGAGACGCTGAGGCGGGAGGCCGAGTGTGCGGAGGCCGACAGCGGGAGGCTGGCCTCAGAGCTCAACCACGTGCAGGAGGTGATGGAGGGCTACAAGAAGAAGTGAGTGGAGTGTGCTGGGTTTGACCCTGGGCCCGGGAAATGACTTAGGTTAAAGCCCATTGGATTAGACGTGAGAAGAACTTCCAAGTAGGGTGAGCAGCGCTGCAGGCCAGGTAGACGTGTGCAGCAGGATCCTCTCACCTGAGCAGTGGCTGTCCAGAGTCCTGCCTATGAGTAGGGCTGTGATTCCCCCGGGGAGGTCTCTCCCCTCCTTCAGCC
>VMDR010032643.1:0-11636 GCA_007922815.1 Macrotus californicus
AGGTTTATTTAAATCATAGCTCTAATGTCTAAACTTCTAACTCCTTATTTAACTTGTCCGTGTTTTTTCAATTTTATTTAAACAAATAAGTCCAATTCCATTGCTTATAATCGCTTACATTTAATCAGACTGACAGTATCAATAGTTATATTAAATCTTTCAAAGCATTTGAATGCTTTATGGTCAGGATTCAATGTGGTAATATATGAAAATATTTAGCAAAGTATCTAGTACATAGCAACTGCTCAATAAATATGAGAGTAACATGCTTCTGTTATACCAAAGCACAAAGTATATCAAGACCTTCATTATTTCAAATAACTTGAAATCTCTTGAACTGTGGAACTGAATTATTTTTAACTTCCCGCACATGTTTTTTCTTGACTCATTCAGGGGGAAGTAGTCAGATGAGTTAAAACTCACCCTCATTAGTATGACATTTCCTTCTAAGTACTTCCATCTGCAGGAGTGGACTGCTGGTTGCCACACCCTGGCCACAGTTGATTGGCCTGTGGGTCAGCCCACAGGCTGGCCTTTGGTCTATAATGTGTCTGCCCACCAAAGATGTACATAGACAGAATGGATGATTAAAAAAAAACTAAATCTAATGACATCTCTCCTAAAAATTTACACATTCAAACTAGAGATAAAGAAGTTACTGGTAGAAGAAAAAGCAGAACAATCCCATAGAGAAAAGAGAGACAAACTGAGCCATTAAATCATTTGGTGGCAGAGTGCTGGGTCACTGACTCCCCAGACTCTCTCTGCCTTGGGTCCCGGTCAGCCTCCCGGGTGCTTGAGTCCATTTTGGTCTCTATAGATCCGACTATCATGAGGTTCTTGTTTTTTCTTGAAGCCTAGACACGTAGATATTTCAGTAATACTATGATTGCCATCTTCCTCCTTCCTTTGTCAATCTTTAAAATGCATTTTCATTACTTAAATAACACCAGTGTCCTCTTTTTTGAACTAACAGCATAGTCTACTAACCCCGGGGATTCTTTTTTTTTTTTCTTTCTCCTTTTGATGTCTCTACCTGCTGAGTTATCTATTCATTTCATGTTCTGACTTAGAGAAAAACTTTAAGGCAAAAATCCCATGCCACACATTCCAGTATATTTCCTCCAAAGGGTTAGTAAATACTTCTGTTAATGGCAGGGAGGTTTTTACACCAGCAAATGATCATATAACTGATAAGACAATCTTGAGAGAAATTAGAGATTCTCCAACTGATAAACAACTCTTCTAAAAACTTTATTCATGATGATCATTGTGTGTAAAATGGATTTCCTCAGGCAATAGTGTATGCTAGTTGTGGTTTATGACAACTTGAAAACATTATTAAATATTTCAATTTGCCTTGATAATATATTGACTATATTTAACCACACGTGCAAATTTTACATGAAATGTATGTTTTGGTACAATAGCAGTGCTATCAATGACTGGGGCATTTTTAATCTCAAAGTGATAATGGAAGGCAACTCCAATGTTATGACTGAAAAAGCATAATTTCTTTTGTTTTGTTTGTTTACGAAGGAATAAGAATCATCCAAAATATTTGCCATTTTAGATTTTATCCTTTTCCACTTCATTGTTGAATATAAAGCCTCCTACTTTTCCTTGTTTTCTAAAATGTGCACAACCATGGTGTGGTAGTAGTAGCCAGTGCATCTCACCTCATGACATATTTCAAACGGCATATTTCATATGAAATGATATTTCATATTTTAAAGTGCTAACTGTAATTTCTGTTGGGTATATGCAGCTGTCTCTCATGCTTCTGATCATAAATCTTGCACATGATTGCCTGGATATGTTCTGAGGCAGGAGAGAAAAGAAAATAGGTGTGTATGTATTTGCTTGGCCTAACTTTGATCTGTCTTGCTGGCTTTCATCACCTTTGGAAGGAACTGCATTTCACACTTATGCTGTTCCACTGTGAATAAGTTGATGACCATCCTGTGGATTTTCACAGCTGTACAAAAGACATCCAGGTGCACCTGTCTTTTGACTCAGAACCCAGTTAGCCCCTTTCACATTAACAAAATTGCTTTTGGGAGACTCAGACCTGGATGACTTCCAAGCTAGTTAAAAATAATTCTGGAAGAAAAGTGCAGTGCTGCTTCTTGGCGGTGGAAATGTGAGTAATGTTCACCCGCAGCAGATTCCTTTCAGAAGCTGCAGGTACCCATTTCAACTTCCAAATGTCTTGCAGAAGTTATCTTGCACTTTCAGCTTTCTTCTGATAAACATATTGAAAATGCAGTCAAACAGCTTTTTATCGGTTCAAAATTCGAGCTCGAATTTAATTCTGCTGCCCCGAAGGCAAGGAAGTTGCTGGGGCATTTTCATTATATCCAGACCTGACTGCAGAACTCCTTGGCATCCTTTAAACCTCTGACAGCACCATTCATTTAGAACAATGTGATCGATCCAGAAGAAGCCAGTGGCAATGAACTCTGAGTACTCATACAGAAGAGAATATCCTATCTAGTTGAAAAATGTTTCCCTCTTTATTCTTGGCCTTGAGATAAAGTCCCCCATCATTTGGAATTTAGATCCTGGTATGTCTTATAGGTTTTTCTGTATTGCATTAATGGTGCTTGCATTTAAATCTCAGTTATCAGTTATACTTGCATAATCTCCAGTCAACAATATTAGAGTTGCCTATCATTACTACCTACCCTGTTTCTAAAACTGCAGATTGCTAACTGAACATTTTATATTTTATAAGGGTTGCCGGTATTGTATAAAAGCAGCCTACTAATCTTTGATTTATATAGAAATAGAACATTCATTAGTATTTTGAGGCTAACCTAAAAAAATTACTGCAAAGGAAGGTGTTTATAGGCTGGCCACCATTCTGGAAATTAGAACTAATATGAATGAATTTGAGAGTCAAGGACCTTTAGAGTTATAGATTATCTCATGTAATGAATCCTAATCTAGGTGCTTCAGTATTCAGGAAATGGATAAGCAGGTGTTTGTGCTTCATGGGCTGTTTTCAATATTTCCAAAATTATTGTAGCAATTGTAGTAGAGAGGACTGTACATGTTAACTAAAATGTCAATTTTTTCAGCATTTGGTTGGAATTATATCAATTTAGTGTGGCATAGCTTGGCATTTATTCTTATTGTGCAGCTAATTTTATTTGTGATGAGATTCTTTGTTCTTATTATTGGGAACAGGGATGCGGTTTCCCTGCCAAATCCTCACTGCCAGAATAAAGGATTTCAAGCACCTGGGAAAAAGCAAGCTTCACAGTTTAAGAGGAGTTTCATGACCTTGAGAGATGGTCCTTGATAATGGGAAGGGTACCCAAGTTACACAAAGAGAGACTAAGTTCCCCATAGGCCATGACACCCTTGCCCAAAACAACTCCACAAAGTAGATGAGGAGCTTGAGGTCACAGAGGAAGAGAAAATGAATCTATGGTGTTAGGTATCAGCGGAATCTATGCTGCTTCTCTTCATCCCTCATTCCAGTCCTGCTGCCTTTTCTCACTCTTTCTTTTCTTCAGACTACTCAAGTAGGGAGCCAAGGCAGGGTCCCTATAGAGGGGGAAGAAATCCAAGGCCACTGAAGCTAGAGTCAAGACCGCTAAGTGGGCCTTCATGCTTAGCTCAAAGCCAGGCAGTTTTGTCAGATTCAAGAGCAGGCCTCTCCGTGCTGTGGCCTCTGGCCTTTGCTAAGAAGAGTACGGGTCCCATATGGACATCAGATTCCCTCATGGTTTCTAAAGGGGATTTTCCTCTGCTCTTGGACTAACAAGAGTCCACCTTCAGGGGAGCCACCCAGAGGGGATAAGAGCAGTTGTGGGTACCTCCTGACAGCTTTAGCAGATAGCATTTGCTTTTTTCATGGATGACTACATAGGCTCACTTGCAGAGGGACAGGCCTGGCCTTGGTAAATGACAGGTGATATTTGAGTGCATTTGTTTAACAAATAATTTTTGAATGCCTGTTATATGCTTGCTAGGCACCAAGATGTCACCCTGAACCATACAGAGATTTTGTTCTTATATATGTTCATATTTTAGCAGGGAACATATATTAAGTATAGAGTTACAAAAAATTACTTATAATTATGATGAGAACGATGAGGTAGAAATGTGTAATGCTAGTGGAGAGTACAATGGGAGAATCCACTCTAGAGGACCAAGAAAGGTTTCCCAAAGGAAGTAAGTTATAGGGTCTGATAAAGGCGGCCATACAATTGGATAATTTATCATCCAAACTGAAACATTTTAGAGATGGAGCCACTTTAGAGAAAGGGCTTCAGTAACAAAATATACAGGATAAAAGGCAGATAGGAATTTGGCCACCCTAACTATCCCTGAAGGAAAAAATCAGAGACTAAAAGTTGGAAATACCCAACATCTTGTTCCTTGGCCTGGGACCTTTATTTGGAATTGATCAGACTTTGTCAGACTTCTCGGCACATTCGGTATGATCTGTTGATGCTATTTTATCCATTGATTCAAGACCAAAGTGTTAGAACTTTGGCTTAAACTAAATTATCTGTATGTTCCCAGGAGGAGGCCACCACCTGACAGATCAAGAGATTTCTCTCAAATCAAAAGAATTGCAAGAACTCAACTGAAATAGAGGCACTTTGGTAGGCCAGTTCCACAGCAAGCCCATTCCAGAGGACATAGTGTGAGCTAACACTCTAAGAGTACACTCTTATTGATCAATGGGGAAGGAAAGGTCTAGGGTCATGTGAGATGTTGGCTAGAAAGCATCCATCAGACTATGTGCAATGAGTAAACACAGCTCATATAAAGAAAGGCTAGTGAAAATGGGGAGGGCAGATAAAGTCATCCACTTGCAGCTGGGCACTGTGGGTGAACAGAGGGCTGTCAAAGGAGCAGTAGACTTCTACTAAGATTGAAGGTAATTCAACTGTTGATCAAATGCCAGAAAAGAACCTCTTGAACAGAAAATAGGTAATTCCTGATAACTGTCAAAAGGCCTTGAAATCTCAGCAAGCTGCAAAAGAGAAAAAAATTTAGAAACTCACATCTTGCTCATATAATGTACTAACTCCAGACCAGTACAGAGAACATTTCAAATCCTACTGCTGTAAATACACACCTCTTCCTTATTCGTGAGGTACCCTGCCACCCAGGCCCCCTCCATACCCCTTCTCTCCACAGACAGATCCTTATGAACATCATTCTTGCTTTGCCTGCTCTTGAGTTTGCCTTCAATACTTTTCAACAGGCTATTAAATGTCATAATACCCTCTGCAATTTCAGTAGTTTATTCTTAGGACAAGGTGGAGGCATTTAATTGATGTCACATTGACATTTTTTAGCCTAAACCTATTTTAAAGAATTATGAATAAATATTAAAAAGTGTGAAAAAATAAATAGACTCAACATTTAGCTTATACATGTTAAAAATGTATGTCCAATTCTTTGCTGGAGAGTGAGCTTGAATATTGCTGTTTTTCTCTGACTTTTTGTAAAGAAAGGGACAAATGTTCATTTGACCACAGTTAGTTTGGTTATTGATTTTAAGCTTGTTTCTTGATATGTGAAATTCAATATTCCTTTATTTCTTATTAAATTCCTTTCTGTTTGCAACTGTATCTAATGTTAAATTTCAACCTGATGTAGTAAAGCTATGAAAACCTTTACCTAGTAGGACCTCTAAAAGAATATTTATTGACTTTGGGATGAAGAAGCAAATGACAGCATTGTAAACAAAATCTATATAAAATTGAAACTTCCACATGGCTATTGGGTTAGTTCAGCTTAAAATTCAGTTCCTATATTCTCAAATTCAACAACCCTGCACAGCAAGTACTAGCCTCTACTGCAAGGGCCTGTCCAAATCAGCATTTACAACATGGTAAGTTTAAAAATTAGCTGAACCAAAAACCCAATTAAAAAATGGGCAAAAGACTTCAACAGACACTTCTCCAAGGAGGACATACAGAGGACCCAGAGACATATGAAAAGATGCTCAGCATCACTAGCCATCAGAGAGATGCAAATTAAAACCACAATGAGATACCACCTGGCACCAGTCAGAATGGCCATCATAAACAAATCATCAGACAAGTGTTGGAGAGGATGTGGAGAAAAGGGAACCCTAGTGCACTGTTGGTGGGATTGTAGACTGGTGCAGCCACTGTGGAAAACAGTATGGAATTTCCTCAGAAAACTCAAAATGGAATTGCCTTCTGACTCAGCAATTCCACTGCTGGGATTATACCCTAAGAGCGCTGAAACACCAATCCAAAAGAACCTATGCACTGCAATGTTCATAGCAGCACAATTTACAATAGCCAAGTGCTGGAAGCAACCTAAGTGCCCATCAGTCAATGAGTGGATCAAAAAACTGTGGTACATTTACACAATGGAATTCTATGCAGCAGAGAGTAAGAAGGAGATCCTACCCTTTGCAACAGCATGGATGGAACTGGAGAGCAATATGCTAAGTGAAATAAGCCAGGTGGTGAGAGAGAAATACCACATAATCTCACCTTTAACTGGAACATAATCAACAAAAGAAATCAGCAAACAAAATACAACCAGAGACATTGAAATTAAGAACAATCTAAAATGGCCAGAGGGGAATGGGGAGGGAATAGTGGGGGGAAGGGTTTCCAGGAAACACTATAAAGGACACATGGACATAACCAAGGGGGAGGGTGGGAGTGGGGTAGCGGGGTGGGATTGGCTGGGGTGGGGGGAGAGTGGAGGGGGGAAAATTCAAACTGTAATCGAACAACAATAAAGTAATTAAAAAAATAAATAAAAATTAGCTGAAATGTTTATTGAAATACACATTCCCAAGACCCAGCTGTAGATGGTCTAGAACAGGCCTCAGGAATTTCCAGGGGATTCTAATACACAGTTTTCAGATACTGCACTTTTTGAAACACTGACCTACATTATTACTGGTGTAGAAGAGAAATAGGATTTTCTTTGTGCTTACTAACTGCTAGATACATTTTAATTATTATACATTATGTGAAATCATTTGATCTACACAAAGATATCATATATTAAATAACATTAACTCTATTTCACAGGTTCAGAGAGCCTAATTAACCTGACTGAGATCACATAGTTTATTTACTGTGGGAATCTGGATCCAAAAAAGGAAAGTCACAACCAAGTGACAAAACAAAACAAGTTCATAGAAACAGAGATCCTGGCAGGGAAGGGGAGAGAGACAGAGATGGGTGAAAAAGACGAAGGGGGGTATTCGTCATCGTATTGCGGTAGGTTTGTACGGTGACAGATGATTACCAGAATTAGTGAGGTGATCACATTGTAAGGTATACATGTAAATAGGCCAAATCACTCTATTGCACATTTGAAACTAATATAACTAATATAATATTGTATGCCAACTACACTGAAATTAAAAATTAAAAATAAGTTACAAAAAAAGAGAAGTCAGATTTCAAAGTTTTGTTCATTCCTTACTAATGCTGCAAGTCTATATACCAAAACAATAAAATAAATTACTATTTTTCAAAAAGATGTATCAACCACAAAATTGTAAACTTTACAAAAGGCTTCCAGGTTTATCCAACTGAATACATAAAATCACTCCTTTCACCAAGCTCTCCTTCATCAGAACTTGATGGGAGTTCAGGCTCTTAGTTACCCTGTGCTCAACTGCTCTGCTAATCAAAGGTCTTGGTATAATGTAGGTCAGCCAGGCTACCTGTGCCCTTATGTAGCTTTTCACACTTTTTGAAGGGATTTTAGATACATTATCTCACTTGATTCTTCTAATAACACCAATAGATCACACAACATAGATGACATCTTTCTCCCTTAATACCAAAAGTCACAACAGGGTTTTCACTCTGCTCCTTAATTCAGAGGCATCATCATCTCCGTGCTTTAACAAGCAGGATTTATTTGAGTTGTTGTTCTCCCCTGTGAGCTTGGTGGCTTTGTGTCCCTGTATGATCTCAGGACTGCAGCCTCTGTCCAAGGGGGGCCCGACTACCCAGCAAAAGATGCCATTGCTAGGGGATCTGGCTAAAATGCCTTGATGTGTTTTTCTCTGGGAAAATGTATAATTGCAGAAAACTTGTTCTCTGATTACTCAAATTTAAACATTTCATTTGATGAAGAAGATCTATTTTACTCATTTTCTTTCCCACTGTAAAATTCTGGCTTCATACCTCTGTGCTGGTATACCTGATAGTTGTATTAAATTTAAAGTTATTATATTTATAATGGCTAATATAACCTAATGTCCATTTGGAAACAATCTTATTCTAAGGTAGTGTCTTTCCATGAGATAACAGAATTTTACCATAAGCCTTTCAACAGCAACGTTTTATGGAACCAGCAGAGCAAAGGCCTGGCAAGGGCTCAGCAGCCAGAGGCTCCATGTATGGGCTGTTCCAGCTACAGCAGGAAGCAGACAGCAGCAGGTGATCAGCTGACTGTCAGTTACAGTTAGCTCAGAGATGACAAAAATATAAAATCATCCTTCCCCTCTCAAATACACATTGTATTTTCTCTTCTACTTCGATTTTACAAGTGTGTAAGGAGAAATGGATAGGAGCACAGGGTGTGTATCTAAATGTACTTAGCAAATAAATGCAGAGAGAGAGAGTCTACTAATTAACAGAGGTAGCCAGCAAAACACATAATGTCACATGCACATATAAAAAACTGTTTGGTCTATTGAGGAATAACCTGAACTATATGAGATTATTCATGAGCAAAAATCAAATACTGCAAGATCCTTGTCCTCCTTGGAAAAGCGTGATAGACATGAAATGTGATGTGTTGTTGATATTCTTATTATCACCCAAATGTTCAGTAAATTAGTGTTGCTGAATTTAAATCTTAGTATCACACCCTGCGCAATGCTCACATAAATACTAAAGGTAAAGAGAGATGAGTAAACTATATGACTAGTATCTATCACTAAATAAGGCATACTTTTTTTTACTTTAAAAATTAGAAGCAAATTAGCTGAAACATTACAGAAGTGACAAAATATGCAATTTAAAAAACAGTGTTAGCTGGTGTCTGTCTTCCATAACCCTGCCTATTACCATTTCCAGTAGCTAAATTAACTTCAGTCAAGGTTAACTAACTCTGTTCTATTGCCACAAATGGGTCCCTTGGCTACAGGATTTGTACTTTAATCCTCCTGAAAATTTCAAGAGGCCAAATGAAATCTTTCACATTCGTCCAGAGGGAGGAGAGAAGAAAGCCATAATTCTGAACTCAGTGTAATATACTATGAGAAGTTTGTCTCTTTTTAGTGTCACCGCCCAGGAAAATAACCCTTTCTTGTCTCCAGCACTTAGAAGCTAGGTCGGTGCATGTCCAACATCAGGGTCATGGCCATTTTTCTGCTACACAGTTCATTTTGGAAGTACAAGGTATCTTTCCTCCCCCCATCCATCACTGACCAAGGTAAGTGTCATAGTATACGATTGCATGAGTTAAAAATAGATGAATATTAGTTTATTTTATAGCACAAAACACAATAGAGAAAAACCTGGAGCTCAGTTAGAAATTGCAAGTTTCTAGGAGGAATCCAAGTACGCTAAATTCTCAACAAATATTTCTATATCCTAAATTGTGCTACCACACACACATTGTCATGAGTGTCCTGCACAGCAGTTGGAATTGTGGACTGTTAGTCTGCCTGAGGGTCAGGGTACCCGGCTCCATCACTAATGTGGGTAGGACGATATGTAGACTGTACTATTTGCCTTCATACATCTGTTAAATGCACATAATCCTATCTGCTATGTTTACATTACAAAGATGTCAGAACATTTCAGTATAAAAACGAATATCAAATCAATTGGAAAAAGGTGCAAGTGCTATTTAGTTACATGTTATAATGGTACAGAAAGAGACTTAAAACATCTCCAGTTTAGGTTAAAATCCACAGGTGAATCTCTATTGGTAAAAGTGGCAGAAATATGAATGAGTCATTATTCCATTGAAAACTATGCAGAGAAAATATATGAGACAAGTTCTTCTACTTAAAGGCTTCTCACCTTGATCCACTCAAATGGTATTATCTAGCCATAAACGAGCTCATTCTTTAACGCTATGTAGAAAATGCTATTGTACATATTATACATAGACATGCACATAGACCGGCACATTTTGACCATGTATTAACAATTAACAATCATCTCCCAATAGGTAGAGTGGAATGGTGAGGTGAACATGGGATTTAGGGTCACACGTGAGTTCACATCTGTGTTCTAATACTTTCTAGCTGTGTGACTGTGGGTAAGTTTCAACCACCTGACTCTCAGGTTCTGTTATCTATGATTATAACAAGAATGTTTTTTGCAAGGTTGCTATAAAGATCAAGTTAGAAACTGGATATAAAGTGTCTTGTGTCCTGGCTGGTGTGGCTCAGTTGGTTGGGTATTGTCCCGCAAACCAAAAGGTCGCTGGTTTGATTCCCAGTCAGGGCACATGCAAGAGGCAACCAATCGATGTTTCTCTCCCTCTCTGTCTCACTCCATTCCTCTCTCTCTAGAATCAATAAAAGAAAAAGGAACTAAAAATAAATAAATAAATGAAAGTGACTTGCAAGCTGGAAATTGCTTTGAAATAACATTATTACTTAGATACAGAGTTAATAAATATGGCATCTACTTCTGTGAATATTTAAATAACTCCTACTTTATATCTCAAAGCTAATTTTCCAGACTTTTACTACTCACCATACTGACCTCCCACCCCATACAGTATAGTAAACTCGCTGTCTCCTGTCTTGTGCATTGTTGCCTTTTTGCTCAGTCCATGTGCCACATACTCTTTCCTACACTGACATGAAGCACTTCCCTGCTCTTCTTTGTTCATTCTGGAGGCTGAACTCAATTGCCACTTCTGCAGGGAAGCCCTCCCTGATCATGAGATTCCAAACTTACTGACTTCCTTTCCAATGCTATTGTTGCCTGAACTCTTTCTTTTTGAATTGTTCATTTTTATTGTATTTTTCCATTACCATTTATCCCCCTTACATCGTCTTTGACCTGCACTCACCCCCTCTCCTCTGCAATCATCACACTGTTGTCCCTGTCTATGAGACCTTTTTCTTTCCTGCTCAACCCCTCCCCCCCAGAACTGTCAGCCTGCTCTCTATCTGTGTTTGTCTCCATTTAGCTTATTAGTTCAGTTTGTTCATTAGATTCTGAACTTTTAAGGCACTTGTTTTTTGGTGTCATTCATTTGACACTTTCCATATCCACGTCCCTTCGCAGTTATCTTTTTAAATAATGTATATATATCTTATCTCTACAATAAAGATAAGGGTCCTGGAGTTTAGAGAATATGACTCATACATTTCTAGCTCAAACATATCTAGTGAGGTGTGTTATAAGCAGTAGTCAAAGTGGGTAATGACTGACATAAACAAAACTGTAATGAATAATACAAAATTGAGACCTAAATACCTATTCCATGTGATAGGAAGTATTTTTTTAAATATTATATTCCAAAGTGGTTTTCCATTTGCAATTGGCATAGTGTGCCATTTAAGTGGACCTAGTTTAATGGAGCTTCCAGAAGAGAGCCTGATATAAAACAACCCGTTTCAGAGTTTAAAAGACCACCACCAAGTACAATCAAACCGATACCTGACCGTGAGGGAGAAGCAC